>JAVLUX010000173.1:577500-587500 GCA_032164185.1 Moxostoma hubbsi | reverse complement strand
CACACACATATGCACACACAAACACACACATATGCATCTACACACACATGCACACACACACAGACGCATCTACACACACATGCACACACATATGCACCTACACACGCATCTACACACAAACACACACAAATCCATCTACACACACAACACACACACGCGCATCTACACACACAAACATGCACACACACACGCATGCATCTATACACACACGCTCACACACACACACGCATCTATGCACACATGCACACACGCACGCATGCACACACATATGCATCTATGCACACACACGCACACACATATGCATCTACACACACACAAACACATATGCGCACACACACACATATACACACACGCACATATGCACACACAAACATGCACACACACACACACACACACACACACACACACACATGTAATAATGCAATCCTGCACACTGTTGTTAACAGTAGTATGTGAAGTGTGTGATTGTAAACACACGGTAACATGTTCACACACATTATTGTAAGAAACTAATAAAGGATTTCTGTCGGTCTCACAATAGTGCAAATGTTTCATTATTGTTAATATTTCTAATTGAAGACTGATTAGGGTTAATTACCGGTTAAACACATTATGACCGCACCGTGAGAGCACATGCAAGAGGCGTGTTTGAGACAGGACAGGTGAGAGATCATATAATGTCTAAATAAAAAACATTCCCAGAGTTATTACAGCCGGTTCCTCGTCCCAACAGGGCGATCCATTATTCCCAGCGTCACTCTTACCCCAGTATGAGACGCCATGGAAACATGAGGAGATTGTACGGTGAAAACCGCCACGTTCCTCTTTCTCGCAGACCGGCCCGTGGAGCATCTTCACGCGGTAGCCGTTATGAAAGAGCTCGCCGCAGGATTTCTTGCGTCTGCGTGCGTTCTGGAGCTTCTCCGTGTGCGTGCCGGGATCAGGGCTGTGGTACACCACCAACATTTTAGTCGATATCATGATGAGAATCTCCAAAATGTCCCAAAACGGTCAAATCAGCGTTCCCAAGCAGACAGGTGGTCCGAGCACATCTGATGGTCTGGGAACGCTTGTGATGAAAGCTTGGGACAAGCCCCTTTTCATCAGGATATTACAGTGTAAGCTCCTTTAGGAATTGCCCCGGGACGCGGGCGGAAGCCAGACAGTCATCATCAAGAGACCTCAACAGTGTCCCATCCAACGCCAAATGTTCTAGACTGTTCTCCGCATTCACTTTAGGGCTCTGTACTGTGACTGTCTCATGTGTGTCTAATGTCAGACATCTCATGAACTTTGGAAAAGCAACCGGGAAGCATCTGGGAATGTCATAGCTGTGGGAAGCATGTATGAAACATTACACAACACACACATGCACCTCCACGAATGCAGCAACAAGCTGAATATTCATTTTAAAGCTGGATCAAGTGACCTCATGACATCATGTTCTCTGTCGGGAGGATTAAACTCCTTGAAAACAGACGCTGAGATGAAGAACATAAGCTGCGATTTGAACCGCGACTCCATTCCGGAGGGACGGGATGTGACGGGACGCATCAACACCCATCACATACATGCGCATGTAATCAAAGTGTAAGTGCATGTGGAAGTAATGCATGTGACCCTACAGACATGCAGCTGCACTGTGCTTGTACCTCCAGAAGAGGGCAGCACTTGTGTGAGAGTCTCATGAATCCGGTCTATCCCGGGACAAAAACGGAGTATTTTAGGATCATTAAGACCTTGTTTTTTGCATTTAAAGACAATGAAGCGCATATTTCCTCCCAATTATCATCACGGTAATGCCAAAGAATCTTAAATGATCTTTTTATATCACAGACCAGCTAATGTGTAAAACTGATTTCAGGACAATTGTCGGATCCGATCCACAGACACATTAAGAGAATGAGTTGGACAGTCGGATTTACTCCGGATTGTTTTCCGTCATTAATCACAATGAACGGCCACAAATCGAAAAGTCCAATGAAATACCTACTTTGTTCTCTCTGATTAATTAAAAACGTTCAATCCAAATGAAGCTCTACAGACCACATCTGTCGACGTGCTGCTCGTCACCACAGAAAATCATGCGGATTAATCTAGAAATTACACACTGGCAATAAATATCTGAAGCTGACAGACAGACAGATAGAAAAGAAAGACTGATGATGACAGACAGAAAAGAAAGACTGATGACAGACAGACAGACAGACAAGAAAGACTGACGACAGACAGATAGATAGAAAAGAAAGACTGATGATGACAGACAGAAAAGAAAGACTGATGACAGACAGACAGATAGACAAGAAAGACTGACGACAGACAGATAGATAGACAAGACTGACGATGACAGACAGACAGGTAGAAAAGAGAGACTGACGATGACAGACAGACAGGTAGAAAAGAGAGACTGATGACAGACAGACAGACAGTAAAGGGGGCGTGGTGCGTGTGGAGTGTTTTACCCAGCCAACTCCTGTTGAGATACACGGACACAAACACGGGCGGAACGGTGAAGAAATCCACCACAGAATTCACCTCCAACCAGAACCACAACTTATCATTGGCTGCGATGAACTGCACAGAAACAAATGCATGTTGGTGAACAAATGCATGTCAATAAATGCATGTTCGTGAACTAATGCATGTCAACAAATGCATGTGAACAAATGCATGTCAATAAATGCATGTTGGTGAACTAATGCATGTCAATAAAGGCATGTTGGTGAACTAATGCATGTCAATAAATGCATGTTGGTGAACTAATGCATGTCAATAAATGCATGTTGGTGAACTAATGCATGTCAATAAAGGCATGTTGGTGAACTAATGCATGTCAATAAAGGCATGTTGGTGAACTAATGCATGTCAATAAAGGCATGTTGGTGAACTAATGCATGTCAATAAAGGCATGTTGGTGAACTAATGCATGTCAATAAATGCATGTTGGTGAACAAATGCATGTCAATAAAGGCATGTTGGTGAACAAATGCATGTCAATAAAGGCATGTTGGTGAACTAATGCATGTCAATAAAGGCATGTTGGTGAACTAATGCATGTGAACAAAGGCATGTTGGTGAACAAATGCATGTTGGTGAACAAATGCATGTTGGTGAACTAATGCATGTGAACTAATGCATGTTGGTGAACTAATGCATGTTGGTGAACTAATGCATGTTGGTGAACAAATGCATGTGAACAAATGCATGTGAACAAATGCATGTTGGTGAACTAATGCATGTGAACAAATGCATGTTGGTGAACAAATGCATGTTGGTGAACTAATGCATGTTGGTGAACTAATGCATGTTGGTGAACTAATGCATGTGAACAAATGCATGTTGGTGAACTAATGCATGTGAACAAATGCATGTTGGTGAACTAATGCATGTGAACAAATGCATGTTGGTGAACTAATGCATGTGAACAAATGCATGTTGGTGAACAAATGCATGTTGGTGAACTAATGCATGTGAACAAATGCATGTTGGTGAACAAATGCATGTTGGTGAACTAATGCATGTTGGTGAACAAATGCATGTTGGTGAACTAATGCATGTGAACTAATGCATGTTGGTGAACTAATGCATGTTGGTGAACTAATGCATGTTGGTGAACTAATGCATGTTGGTGAACAAATGCATGTTGGTGAACTAATGCATGTGAACTAATGCATGTTGGTGAACTAATGCATGTTGGTGAACTAATGCATGTTGGTGAACTAATGCATGTGAACAAATGCATGTTGGTGAACTAATGCATGTGAACAAATGCATGTTGGTGAACTAATGCATGTGAACAAATGCATGTTGGTGAACTAATGCATGTGAACAAATGCATGTCAATAAATGCATGTTGGTGAACAAATGCATGTCAATAAATGCATGTTGGTGAACAAATGCATGTCAATAAATGCATGTTGGTGAACAAATGCATGTTGGTGAACTAATGCATGTCAATAAATGCATGTTGGTGAACTAATGCATGTCAATAAATGCATGTTGGTGAACTAATGCATGTCAATAAATGCATGTTGGTGAACTAATGCATGTCAATAAATGCATGTTGGTGAACTAATGCATGTCAACAAATGCATGTTGGTGAACTAATGCATGTCAACAAATGCATGTTGGTGAACAAATGCATGTGAACAAATGCATGTTGGTGAACAAATGCATGTGAACAAATGCATGTTGGTGAACAAATGCATGTGAACAAATGCATGTTGGTGAACAAATGCATGTGAACAAATGCATGTTGGTGAACAAATGCATGTTGGTGAACTAATGCATGTGAACAAATGCATGTTGGTGAACTAATGCATGTGAACAAATGCATGTTGGTGAACTAATGCATGTCAATAAATGCATGTTGGTGAACTAATGCATGTCAATAAAGGCATGTTGGTGAACTAATGCATGTCAATAAATGCATGTTGGTGAACTAATGCATGTCAATAAATGCATGTTGGTGAACTAATGCATGTCAATAAAGGCATGTTGGTGAACAAATGCATGTCAATAAAGGCATGTTGGTGAACAAATGCATGTCAATAAAGGCATGTTGGTGAACTAATGCATGTCAATAAATGCATGTTGGTGAACAAATGCATGTCAATAAATGCATGTTGGTGAACAAATGCATGTGAACAAATGCATGTTGGTGAACAAATGCATGTCAATAAATGCATGTTGGTGAACTAATGCATGTCAATAAATGCATGTTGGTGAACTAATGCATGTCAATAAATGCATGTTGGTGAACTAATGCATGTCAATAAATGCATGTTGGTGAACTAATGCATGTCAATAAATGCATGTTGGTGAACTAATGCATGTCAATAAATGCATGTTGGTGAACTAATGCATGTCAATAAATGCATGTTGGTGAACTAATGCATGTCAATAAATGCATGTCAATAAATGCATGTCAATAAATGCATGTTGGTGAACTAATGCATGTCAATAAATGCATGTTGGTGAACTAATGCATGTCAATAAATGCATGTTGGTGAACTAATGCATGTCAATAAATGCATGTTGGTGAACTAATGCATGTCAATAAAGGCATGTTGGTGAACTAATGCATGTCAATAAAGGCATGTTGGTGAACTAATGCATGTCAATAAAGGCATGTTGGTGAACTAATGCATGTCAATAAATGCATGTTGGTGAACTAATGCATGTCAATAAATGCATGTTGGTGAACTAATGCATGTCAATAAAGGCATGTTGGTGAACAAATGCATGTCAATAAAGGCATGTTGGTGAACTAATGCATGTCAATAAAGGCATGTTGGTGAACTAATGCATGTCAATAAATGCATGTTGGTGAACAAATGCATGTGAACAAATGCATGTTGGTGAACAAATGCATGTCAATAAATGCATGTTGGTGAACTAATGCATGTCAATAAATGCATGTTGGTGAACTAATGCATGTCAATAAATGCATGTTGGTGAACTAATGCATGTCAATAAATGCATGTTGGTGAACTAATGCATGTCAATAAATGCATGTTGGTGAACTAATGCATGTCAATAAATGCATGTTGGTGAACTAATGCATGTCAATAAATGCATGTTGGTGAACTAATGCATGTCAATAAATGCATGTTGGTGAACTAATGCATGTCAATAAAGGCATGTTGGTGAACAAATGCATGTCAATAAAGGCATGTTGGTGAACTAATGCATGTCAATAAATGCATGTTGGTGAACAAATGCATGTCAATAAATGCATGTTGGTGAACAAATGCATGTGAACAAATGCATGTCAATAAATGCATGTTGGTGAACAAATGCATGTCAATAAATGCATGTTGGTGAACTAATGCATGTCAATAAATGCATGTTGGTGAACTAATGCATGTCAATAAATGCATGTTGGTGAACTAATGCATGTCAATAAATGCATGTTGGTGAACAAATGCATGTCAATAAATGCATGTTGGTGAACAAATGCATGTCAATAAATGCATGTTGGTGAACTAATGCATGTCAATAAATGCATGTTAGTGAACTAATGCATGTCAATAAATGCATGTTGGTGAACTAATGCATGTCAATAAAGGCATGTTGGTGAACAAATGCATGTCAATAAATGCATGTTGGTGAACTAATGCATGTCAATAAATGCATGTTAGTGAACTAATGCATGTCAATAAATGCATGTTAGTGAACTAATGCATGTCAATAAATGCATGTTGGTGAACAAATGCATGTCAATAAATGCATGTTGGTGAACTAATGCATGTCAATAAAGGCATGTTGGTGAACAAATGCATGTCAATAAATGCATGTTGGTGAACAAATGCATGTCAATAAATGCATGTTGGTGAACAAATGCATGTCAATAAATGCATGTTAGTGAACTAATGCATGTCAATAAATGCATGTTGGTGAACTAATGCATGTCAATAAATGCATGTTGGTGAACTAATGCATGTCAATAAATGCATGTTGGTGAACTAATGCATGTCAATAAATGCATGTTGGTGAACTAATGCATGTCAATAAATGCATGTTGGTGAACAAATGCATGTCAATAAATGCATGTTAGTGAACTAATGCATGTTAGTGAACTAATGCATGTCAATAAATGCATGTTAGTGAACTAATGCATGTCAATAAATGCATGTCAATAATGTAATTTAAGCATCGCAAGTGTATGCATGAGTGTTGTGCAACTTACACGCAGTCCAAAGTACAGCAGGAAAAAGACATTGAATGCCATATCGATCTGTAATGTGAAGTCCTTGTAGAAATGTTTACAGGATTCGATCGGGCTGTTTGAACAACAGAAGAAAACACACCTCAGCTGAAATGAGGGAAACCGGGGCAAGTTGTCACACTATTTATTTTATTATATATCAGTATTTAGAAGTTCATTTCTGTGTAGACACAAACATTAAAGTCCTTTGAAATGTGTGTGTGTGTGTAAATTGCATCCCAATAAATGAATCTTATTTTTAGAGCATCAACATTGACATTATAATTCTCATTATTCTCTAATGTGGATCTCCGCATAAAAGGAATGAAGTACAACAAACATCACCATGATGTTTAAATGATTGACAGTTTAGCACTGTAGATTCAGGAATCGAACTACACTTGTGGCGCTGTTATTCACGCTGTATATGTAAAAGAACTGACTCGTAAGAGTCATTCGTTCGGGAATCAGACTACACCGGTCGCACTGTATGTTTTGTGCTGAAGATTCAAAAGAATCATCTTCAAAAAGATTCAAGATTCAAAAGAGTCATTAGTTTGGGAATTGGACTACACCGGTCGCACTGTATGTTTTGTGATGAAGATTCAAAAGAATCATCTTCAAAAAGATTCAAGATTCAAAAGAGTCATTAGTTTGGGAATTGGACTACACCGGTCGCACTGTATGTTTTGTGATGAAGATTCAAAAGAATCATCTTCAAAAAGATTCAAGATTCAAAAGAGTCATTAGTTTGGGAATTGGACTACACCGGTCGCACTGTATGTTTTGTGATGAAGATTCAAAAGAATCATCTTCAAAAAGATTCATTAGTTTGGGAATCGGACTACACTGCTAGCACTGTATATTTTGTGCTGTAGATTCAAAAGAATCGACTTCAAAAGGATTCAAAAGAGTCATTTGTTTGGGAATCAGACTTCACTGGTCGAGCTGTGTGTTTTGCACTGCAGATTCAAAAGAATTGGCCTCAAAATTCAAAAGAGTCATTCGTTCAGGAATCGGACTCGACTGGTCACGCGGTGTGCTATAGATACAAAAGAATCGGCCTGAAACGCATTCATAGTTTCATTCCTTCTGCGGCACGTCAAACTCTCTACTTGAGAATGTTGTTCATGTGGATCCCAAACAAAAAACGTTCTCGGTCATAAATGTGCTGTGAAACCTTGAAGGACTTTAAGAGCCGCTGTTGGACTGACGATGCAACTCTATCCGCTCTGTTTGTGCAGTTGTGTTCCAGCGGGAATTGGACTGCGAGTGAACGGATACTGAACCCCTGCTGTAATTAAGAGAAGTTTAACGTAAGTAACACTTGTCAGGAGTGTCGGGTCACAGGTCACACGGAGCTTTAGATACAGCATGTGCGGTGTGCAACTACTGCAGTCAAACCAACAGCAATAAAAGCTGCATCGATCTGCAAATATTTTGTCAATCACACAATTATTAGTGATATAATCAAATTAACGGGTTGATCGTCACGAAACAACGTTGCTAGGGAGGGTAGAGTCACATGGGGTAACCAAATTGTCCCGGTTGCTAGGGAGGGTAGAGTCACATGGGGTAACCAAATTGGGCCGGTTGCTAGGGAGGGTAGAGTCACATGGGGTAACCAAATTGGGCCAGTTGCTAGGGAGGGTAGAGTCACATGGGGTAACCTCCTCGTGCTCGCTATAATGTGGTTCTCGCTCTTGGTGGGGCGTCTGGCGAGTTGTGCGTGGATGCCACGGAGAATACCGCTACGTCTCCACGGTAACGCGCTCAACAAGTCACGTGATAAGATGCGCGGATTGACGGTCTCAGACGCAACTGAGATTCATCCTCCGCCACCCGAGATTGAGATGAGTCACTACGCCACCACGAGGACTTTGTGCGCTTTGGGGAGTAAAGGGAAGAAAACCCCTTACTCAAAAGTGTTACAGTAATGAAATTGGGTGGGGTTAATTTTGCGTAACTGTCCTGAAACACAATGAAAAAATAAATTAATTAATTTCTGGTGGGAATGTAGGCTTCATTTTCTTTATGCAAAAATTTTATTTTAGATTTTTTTATTGATTTACGGCTAAATATGACCAAGACATTTGAATAAAAACGTGGAACACAAAATGTCACATTAAGTAAAATAGAAAGACACACTCTCTCTCACACACACACGCGCTCACACGCACGCACGCTCTCACACGCACGCTCGCTCTCACACGCACGCTCGCTCTCACACACACACACGCTCGCGCTCGCTCTCTCTCACACACACACACACACTCGCTCGCTCTCACACACACGCTCGCTCTCTCTCACACACACACACACTCGCTCTCACTCACACACACACACTCGCTCTCTCACACACACACACACACACACACACTCGCTCTCTCTCTCATGCACGCTCGCTCTCACACACACACACGCGCGCTCGCTCGCTCTCTCACACACACACACACACACGCTCTCTCGCACACACACATGCTCGCTCTCACGCACACACACACACTCGCGCGCTCGCTCACACACGCACACTCGCGCGCTCGCTCACACACGCACACACACACACACGCTCGCTCTCACACACACACACGCTCGCTCTCACACACACACACACACACTCGCTCTCACACACGCACACGCACACACACACACTCGCTCTCACGCACACACACACACTCGCTCTCACACACGCACACACTCGCTCTCACACACGCACACACACGCACACTCGCTCTCACACGCACACTCGCTCTCACGCACACACGCACACTCGCTCTCACACACACACGCACACTCGCTCTCACACACACACGCACACACGCTCTCGCACACACACGCACACACACACACGCTCTCACACGCACACACACACACACACACGCTCTCACACACACACACACACACACACTCGCTCTCACACTCGCACACACACGCACGCGCGCACACACACACACACACACACACACACACACACACACACAGTCCTGCTCCAAACAGACCTGTTGACGCAGGAAGTGTGCTTTATCCTCTTCCTCATAACTGCATCATGGTGGATTTAGCAGCATAATTTGGGCCTCTGGTGTTCTGGTCAGTACGGTGTAATTGTCCAGGGCATCATGAACCTGCAGCGATTACACGGTCCTGACCAGAACAGCGGAGTGCTGCAGGCCCGTGAACAACATTAGAGTGTGTGTGTGCGGTCAGTCTGAACAACAACAGAAGGGATTTAACTCATCAGATGAACACAGAGCGTAATTCTGCATCTGTCATCATTTACCTAAAAATTATTCA
>JAVLUX010000173.1:515000-572500 GCA_032164185.1 Moxostoma hubbsi | reverse complement strand
GTAACCAAATTGGCCCGGTTGCTAGGGAGGGTAGAGTCACATGGGTAACCAAATTGTCCCGGTTGCTAGGGAGGGTAGAGTCACATGGGGTAACCAAATTGGGCCGGTTGCTAGGGAGGGTAGAGTCACATGGGGTAACCAAATTGTCCGGGTTGCTAGGGAGGGTAGAGTCACATGGGGTAACCTCCTCGTGGTGGTGATTAGTGGTTCTCTCAATGGGGTGTGTGGTGAGTTGTGTGTGGATCGTGGAGAGTAGCATGAGTCTCCACATGCTGTGAGTCTCCGCGGTGTCATGCACAACGAGTCACGTGATCAGATGCGCGAATCCTCCGCCACCTGGATTGAGGCGAGTAACCGCGCCACCACGAGGACCTACTAAGTAGTGGGAATTGGGCATTCCAAAATAAACAAGTAATTTCCAACAGCTTCATTTATAAATTTACTATAGGTTTGAGCTCGAGTTTTATGTCTAACATGTCTGATTAACTGATTGAGATCTGATCTAGCTGTCTGAAAGTGAAACCTGGTTTGATTTCTAATCGCTGTCTGATGTCTTGCTGATTTGACAACAGTGGAAGAGGAGACGCCGATCACATCTGATCAGACACACACCAAGACAAACCGTTTACTACAGCTGCGGTATCACTAGCTACAGAGGTCAGAGGTCACCCCTCATTTCATTAACCATCTGTGGCCAAGCTTCTGAAAACCGGCTTCAGACTGTATATGGGTCAGTCCTACAGTGCAGTACATTTTCAAATAAAGTTGACGTGTCCGAGCTCGACCGGAGCATATCTCTGGAAGTGTGCTACACTCTTATTGAAATACTTCCTTAAATGACACCGCGTGCATATTCATTTGTTTAAAAGTTACCGAGTTGAAAAGGTTCTGCAGAACAGCAATGACCCGTATCATCATTTGAGAATGCACGAACACAAGAGCGCCCTCAAGAACGAAAACATCACATGCAGAAATAAGATTCATGCTTTCACCGACTGTTTCACTGTATGTGAGGAAACATGGACGCTGATAAAACACAGAGCTCATGAGCAACAACTACAGGTCTAAAAAACAACCATAGAAAAGGTGTCAGAGTCATGATTTTATCTTTACACACAGATTAGTAGATCTTTTACTAAACTCAGTTGATTTCAGCAGCTCTTGTTGCATTATACGTCAATGGAGCGAGCCCAAAAATGGGAAAAAACGCTATTTTTCCAAAGTTGGAGTGCCCATAACTCCAGAAGTATTTAAGATATCTGAATCTCCTTTTATATTCTGGTTTAAAACATGCTTCTCTATTTGTATATTCATTTTTAAGGCCCTATATGGTTAAACCCCAGAGATATGAAGCTCTCAATGTGGCTCCATGCGTAAATTAGCTTTGAATTAGAATGGTATTCGACCATTGAAAATGGAGCCACATTGAAAGCCCCATATCTTTGTGATTTAACCATATAGGCCCTTAAAAATGAATATACAACAAGAAAAGTTTGTTCTAAAACATACTTTTAAAGGATATTCAGATATCTTTAATACGTCTGGAGTTATGGGCACTCCAACTTTGGAAAAATAGCGTTTTTCCCCATTTTTGGATTCGCTCCATTGACGTATAATGCAACAAGAGGTGCTGAAGTCAACTGAGTTTAGTAAAATATGTACTAATCTGTGTGTAAATATAAAATCATGACTCTGACACCTTTCTAAGGTTGTTTTTTTTACCTCTAGTTTTCCTCAAATCATACATGAAAATGTAGTTTTGATGCCCTTCTACAAAATAATAGACTACTCATTAAATATTGATAATATTTTGGCTCATCATTTATGCATTTCTTTTACCAGTAAAAAAAAAAAAAAAAAAAACACATATCAAAAACTAAACTGAACCGGGAACCTCTAGAATTACACAATGACATTTAAAGTGGAAATCACGGACAACATTTGCATATTAAACTTATAATAGCAGCTGTTCCCATTAAATCATTGACAGACGATTTCTGATTTCTTTCCATGTCAGTCAGATGGTCTCTTCTTGTCTAAGTGGGCGGTTCTTGGACAGAAAAATTGGCCAAGTTGACCAGGCGTTATGGTGTGACACTAGTCTTTAGCTAATAAAGGTTAAGCTCATTACTGGGACAATGACAACAGATCGATATCTGTCAGCTCGAGACTATTCTGCTCGTTTCTGTCATAAATGTCACAGAGTTGAGTGAGTTGAATAAGGCAGATACACAGTCACCAGGGAGCCTGAACTTCCCCTCACCTCCCTCATCCATCAGCAAGACATGGGAGGAATGGAGCGAGAGACAGAGACACAGAGAGAGAGAGAGAGAGAGAGAGAGAGAGAGAGAGGGGAGTATTTACAGCAGGTTAGTGAATTATTCAAACACCTCTTCATCGCCATCATCTTCCTCACAGCTCTCTGTAAATGAGAGGCTGCAGTAAAGAGAGTGAATGTCACAGAGCTCACGTCTATTTAAGTGTTTTGTGCTGGACATTGTTAGTCATCGTTACTCTCCGTTATAAATGAAAGCAGATGTAAGAGATTTGAGACACACACACACACACACACACACACACACACACACACACACACACACACACACACACACACACCCCTAAAATAAAAGGTAAAATAAACTGTCCCTTTTTGATTTTGGATGCTTGAAATAAAATAAACAAATAAAATACAATTCAGAATAAAATTAAATATAAAATTAAAAATTAAATAAAATTAAAATAAAAACAAAAATTAAGTAAAGAAAAATATAAAATTAAATGAAAATCAAATTATAAAAAATTAAATTAAAAAATATAAAAAAAAATTACAAATAAAATTAAATGAAATAAAAAAATTAGAAAAATAAAAACAAACAAATTTAATAAAACCTATAAAATATAAAACGAAATACAATAATAAAAAAAAATAAAAAAAATTACAAAAATAAAATTAAAATAAATTAATGATAAATATCATTAAATAAAATTAAATATTTTTTAATTTATTTTATAGCATCCAAAATCCTAAATCAAATAGGGACAATAAAATAGCCAATATTTAATAATGCCAATAATTTTTAAAAATGCGTAATATCAGCCGATACTAATATGGTCACTGCATCCTTGGTCCAATACCAATGGTTTAAATTAAAAATAGAATAAATGTGGAGACAAATAAATAATTAATCAGGAGATTTATTAAAAAGTAATAAAGGACAGAGCTAACGTTAATCCTCCGTTGCTCTTAAATCTCATTTGTGCTTTTCTATATTCAAATTTGGCATATTGCGATTGATCACAAGACATGCAATAATCAATGCCCTCGTTTGGTATCATTAACATCAAATCTGCCGCAACGCAAGCAAATGGTGACCAGAACTTTGAAGCTCCAGGAAGCACATAAATGCAGCATGAAAGTAATCATTAAGACTCCAGTGGTTTAATCCATGTCTTCAGAAGTGATCTGATGCGGGTGAGAAACAGATCAATATTTAAGTATGTTTCCGAAAGGTACATTTAATCAGTATGCATTTTCCCCGTGAATCCAACCCATGGCTCGGCTATTGCTCTGTGAACATCACTGACTCTAGATCAGTCTAATATAGAGTCCAATATAGATTTCTGACCTGTGCAAGAGGCCTGAATACACTTCAATGCAGTGTGTGTGTGTGTGTGTGTGTGTTTGTGTCTCTGTCTGTCTCTCTCTCTCTCTGTGTGTCTGTGTCTGTCTGTCTCTCTCTGTGTGTCTGTCTGTCTCTCTCTCTGTCTGTGTTTCTGTGTTTCTGTCTGTCTCTCTCTGTGTGTCTCTGTCTGTCTCTCTCTCTCTCTCTCTGTCTGTGTTTCTGTCTGTCTCTCTCTGTGTGTCTGTCTGTCTCTCTCTCTCTGTCTGTGTGTGTGTCTCTGTCTGTGTGTGTGTGTGTCTCTCTGTCTGTCTCTCTGTCAGTCTGTCTGTCTGACTGTCTGTGTGTCAGTGTCTCTCTGTCTGTCTGTGTGTCCAAAACAGGTCAGCAGAGATGTAACTAGAACACTCCACCAACACACACACAATGTTTACTGCATTAATTCATGTGATACGGATGTCTGCATTATCTTACAGTTAATGAATTGCGATCATCATGTTATTTGTGGGTATTTATGTTAAGTGAACGATTTACATTTCATATGACGTGACCGTTAACACTGTGTGACCTAAATCTGGGAGCTGGAGGCTGACAGGTGAGACCGATAAATCGTCGGGCGAGTGGAGAGCGGCGCTTAAGGAGGCCAGATGTCAGATTCAGGCCGTTCACGTACGTTTGAACTCCAGCTTCCATTATAGATATTCAGAGCAAAGCAGTGATGCGTTCAATCCACGGCGATACGCCAGCTGTCACAAACCGTTCAGCATCATGGCGATTCCCAGGATTCCCTTTTACACACACACACACACACACACACACATCCAAACATACGCATGCATGCACACACGCACAAGGGGCATGAAGGGGTTTTTATTCACCACAGATTTAGAGCCACAATCCTGCATAATAAATTATTACATGCATAATCATAAATCTGGGGTTATTTGGACCCGTTTCCTCTTTGATTGTGTCATCTGTGTGTGGCATTTCTAATTTCACATTTGTATTAATTAGTTCCAACCACATCATTGGACCGTCTAATGAGTTGATAAAGAAAATTTGATCGCAGTGATTCGACGCAGAATGGATTTCTGCTTTTATGAATGATATGATTAAAGACGCTAACGTTCAATACATGATTACATTTATTATTAATCATAATCACAATAAACAATCGTTTCTCCAAAGAATATAGACGGTTAAGTTTGCCAACAATGAATCTGTGATCAACGGGACTCATGAAGCACGAGCAGAACCGTCACGTTCAGTGGAACAACTGAATGGTTCTACGAATGATTTACTGAAAAATGGTTCTGATAGTGGTGCCTCAAACTATGCACGAATGGTTTTACGAACAATCTTCACCTAAATTTGTCATGCAAGTATCGCATTCAATGCGACAATTTAGGCAAGAATGGTTTAACTAATGACTTATAGTGAAACTAATTCTGCTAGTGGTTGGTACATTTTTTAAATGTATGTAAAATTTGCATTTTTTTACGATTTAAACAGAAAATGTCCTGCTAGTGTCGCATTTCTTGCGACAATTTATGTAAGGATGGCTTTACAAATATCTGACAGAGAAATTTGCTCCTCTAGTAGTGCATGCAATACAAAAAAAATGCAAGAACGGTTTTTCGAACAATCTACTCAGAAATGTGTTCTGCAGGTATCGCATTCAATGCGACAATTTACACAAGTATGGCTTTACAAATAATTGACAGACATTTGTTCCGCTAGTAGTGCATGTAATACATAAAATATGCAAGAATGATTTTACGAACAATCTACTCAGAAATGTGTTCTGCAGGTATCGCATTCAATGCGACAATTTAGGCAAGAAAGGTTTAACCAGTTTTACAGAGACATTTGTTCTGTAACAGTGGTGTGTTACTAGAGGAGCAAATTTCTCTGTCAGATATTTGTAAAGCCATCCTTACATAAATTGTCGCAAGAAATGCGATACTAGCAGGACATTTTTCTGTTTAAATCATTAAAATAACCCTTTTTACATTATGTTTTGCAATGAACACACCACTAACAGAACAAATGTCTCTGTAAAACTGGTTAAACCTTTCTTGCCTAAATTGTCGCATTGAATGCGATACCTGCAGGACACATTTCTTAGTAGATTGTTCGTAAAATCATTCTTGCATATTTTATGTATTACATGCACTACTAGCGGAACAATTGTCTGTCAATTATTTGTAAAGCCATACTTGTGTAAATTGTCGCATTGAATGCAATACCTGCAGGACACATTTCTGAGTAACTGTTCGTAAAATCATTTTTGCATATTTTATGTATTACATGCACTACTAGCGGAACAAATGTCTGTCAATTATTTGTAAAGTCATCCTTACATAAATTGTCGCAAGAAATGCGATACTAGCAGGACATTTTTCTGTTTAAATCATGAAAATAACCCTTTTTACATTGTTTTGCAATGAACACATGTAATACAAAAAAAATGCAAGAATGGTTTTACGAACAATCTACTCAGAAATGTGTTCTGCAGGTATCGCATTCAATGCGACAATTTACACAAGTATGGCTTTACAAATAATTGACAGACATTTGTTCTGCTAGTAGTGCATGTAATACATAAAATATGCAAGAATGATTTTACGAACAGTTACTCAGAAATGTGTCCTGCAGGTATCGCATTCAATGCAACAATTTACATAAGGATGGCTTTATTAATGATTTAGAGAAATTTGTTCTGTACAAATAAATGTACGTAAAAGTTTTTTTTGTGAGTTGAACAGAAAATGTCCTGCTAGTGTCGCACTTCTTGCGCCAATTTATGTAAGGATGTCTTGACAAATAACTGACAGAAATGTTCCTCTAGTAGTGTATAAAATACAAAAAATATACAAGAATGGTTTTACGAACAAGCTACTAAGAAATTTGTCATGCAAGTATCGCATTTAATGCAACGATATATGCAAGAATGGTTTACCAAAGTTTTACAGATAAATTTGTTCTGTTAGTGGTGTGTTCATTGCAAACATTAACGTAAAAAGGGTTATTTTAATGATTTAAACAGTAAAATTTCATGCTAGTGTCGCAATCAATGTGACAATTTACATAAGTATGGCTTTACAAATAACTGACAGAAATGTATTCCACTAGTAGTGCATGCAATACAACAAAATGCAAGAATGGTTTTACAAACAATCTACTTAGAAATGTGTCCTGCAGGTATCGCATTTCTTGCAACAATTTATGTAAGGATGACTTTAAAAATAATTGACTGAGAAATTTGTTCCTCTAGTAATGCACGCAATAAAAAAAATGCAAGAATGGTTTTACGAACAATCTACTCAGAAACTTGTCCTGCTAGTGTTGCATTCAATGCAACAATTTACATTAGTATGGCTTTATAAATAACTGACTGAGTAATTTGTTCTGCTAGTAGTGCATGCAATACAAAAAAATGCAAGAATGGTTTTACAGACAATCTACTCAGAAATGTGTTCTGCAGGTGTCGCATTCAATGCGACAATTTATGCAAGTATGGCTTTACAAATAATTGACAGAAATGTGCTCCTCTAGTAGTGCATGCAATACATTAAATATGCAAGAATGGTTTTACAAACAATCTACTAAGAAATTTGTCATGCATTTAATGCAACAATACATGCAAGAATGGTTTTACCAATGTTTTACAGAGAAATTATTCATTTAAAAGATTTACGCAAGAATGGTTTTCCGGACAATTTAAACATGCGTTTCCTGGTAGTGTCGCATTCTATGCGACAATTTACATAAGGATGGCTTTACAAATAATTGAGAAATTTGTTCCACTAGTAGTGCATGCAATACATTAAATATGCAAGAATGTTCAGAAATGTGTCCTGCAGGTATCGCATTCAATGCGACAATTTAGGTAAGAATGGTTTTATTAATGACTTAGAGCAATTTGTTCTATATGTATGTAAATGTTTTTTTTGTGTGTGAAACAGAAAAACAGAAAAATGTCCTGCTAGTGTCGCATTTCTTCCGACAAATTATGAAAGGATGTCTTTACATATAACAGACAGAAATTTGTTCCTCTGGTAGTGCATACAATACATAAAATATGCAAGAATGATTTTACGAACAATCTATTAAGAAATTTGTCATGCATGTATCGCATTCCATGCGACAATTTAGGTAAGAATGGTTTAATCAATGATTTACAGAGAAATTTGTTCTATACAAAAATGAATGTAAAACGTTTTGTTTTTTTGCAAGTTAAACAAAAAAATGTCATGCAAGTGTCGCATTTAATGCGACAATACATGCAAGAATGGTTTTATGAATGATTTACAGAGACATTTGTTTTGTTAGTGGTGCGTTCATATCATAAATTTAAAAAGTGTTATTTTAATGATTTAAACAGACAAATGTCCTGCTAGTGTCGCAATATAAAGGTAAAATAAAAGGGGAAATTGTGAAGCAAGACTCCACAAATATTTGATCAAATAAATAAATGCCCTAACTCGCCTTGTCCAGTATATATGACGATGAATGTTTCATTTCCAGGAAGAGAAAATGCATCGTCGCTGTGGACCCTGATGAACACCTCATAGCGACTGTCACAGCAAATATACCTTTAACAGATCCCATTACACCTGAGCACAGGGGTCACATGATCGGGTCACACTAGTATGGAGGGCGTGTGCTCCGCATCACCACTGTGTAGTAAATATACTGTATAAGTGTGTCATTAAGACACTTA
The DNA here is from genome assembly GCA_032164185.1 of Moxostoma hubbsi. Lineage (NCBI taxonomy): Eukaryota > Metazoa > Chordata > Actinopteri > Cypriniformes > Catostomidae > Moxostoma > Moxostoma hubbsi. The sequence goes on along the minus strand of JAVLUX010000173.1, from coordinate 564,154 downwards.
AGGAATGGTTTCCCATCCCAGTGTAGTATGCAAAGACACTACTACTTACTAAACTACTAGGAATAGATTGATTAATTTCTCTGTAAAGAGTAACACAGTGTCTCTGCGGGGCTTTCAAAACATTTCCCTGTTTGTTTGATCGTCCTGACCAGCGTGACGCTGCAACATTGGCTCAATCAATGGCATGAGTGTACTGCTAAGCTAAACTACCAAACTGAACTAAACGGAAATAAAACCCTAAACCTCCACGTCTGAGACAGTCAATCCGCGCATCTTATCACGTGACTTGTTGAGCACGTTACCGCGGAGACGTAGCGTGTGTGGAGGCTTCACGCTATTCTCCGCGGCATCCACGCACAACTCACCACGTGCCCCACCGAGAGCGAGAACCACATTATAGCGACCACGAGGAGGTTACCCCATGTGACTCTACCCTCCCTAGCAACCGGGCCAATTTGGTTACCCCATGTGACTCTACCCTCCCTAGCAACCGGGCCAATTTGGTTACCCCATGTGACTCTACCCTCCCTAGCAACCGGGCCAATCTGGTTACCCCATGTGACTCTACCCTCCCTAGCAACCGGGCCAATCTGGTTACCCCATGTGACTCTACCCTCCCTAGCAACCGGGCCAATCTGGTTACCCCATGTGACTCTACCCTCCCTAGCAACCGGGCCAATCTGGTTACCCCATGTGACTCTACCCTCCCTAGCAACCGGGCCAATCTGGTTACCCCATGTGACTCTACCCTCCCTAGCAACCGGGCCAATTTGGTTGCTAAGGAGACCTCGCTGGAGTCACTCAGATGGGGGACGTTTCAGAAAGCTGTTTGACAACCATTGTAAATCCATTCAGCGGTGCTGAAATGACACACTTGAGTTTTAAGCAGTGCTTAAGGACTGTTGTAGATCTACGAGTGCTCGGAGTAATCTGATGTAATTTCTATCTGTTGATACGGGTTTAATACTCTTTTCTCTAAGTGTTAAGCAATGAGTGTGTGTGTGTGTGTGTGTGTGCACGTGCGTGTGAGAGAGAGAGAGAATGTGTTTGAAAGAGAGAGAGAGAGTGTGTGTGTGTGTGTGTGTGTGAGTGAGAAAGAGTGAGAGAGAGTGTGTGTGTGAGAGAGAGAGAAAGAGAGAGAGTGAGAGAGAGTGTGTGTGTGAGAGAGTGTGTGTGAGTGAGTGAGAAAGAGAGAGAGTGTGTGTGTGTGTGAGACAGAGTGTGTGTGCGTGAGTGAGTGAGTGAGAGAGTGAGAGTGTGTGTGTGTGTGTGAGTGAGAAAGAGAGAGAGTGTGTGTGTGTGAGTGAGTGAGTGAGTGTGAGACAGAGTGTGTGTGTGTGTGTGAGTGAGTGAGAGAGAGTGAGAGTGTGTGTGTGTGTGTGTGTGTGTGTGTGAGTGAGAAAGAGAGAGAGTGAGTGAGTGAGTGAGTGAGTGAGTGAGTGAGTGAGAGTGTCTGAGAGAGTGAGTGTGTGTGTGTGTGTGTGTGAGTGAGAGTGTCAGAGAGTGTGAGCGAGAGTGTGTGAGAGAGCGAGTGTGTGTGTGTGTGTGTGTGTGTGTGTGTGAGTGAGTGAGAGAAAGTGTGTGCGCGCGCGCTATAAGGAGGTTGGCTGCTGTCTCCATGGTTACAGACTGGTCACACAATGTGAAGCCATCGTTATAATTTAGAGAGGAAATGACTCATGAATAAACACACACACACACACACACACACACACACACACACAACCCTTGCATGAACACTTAACACATTTTTCAAAACTTTTCAGATGGCACCGGAAGAAACAAATATAAGTCATTTTGTGTGTGTGTGTGTGTGTGTGTGTAAACATTGTCACACTGGATATAAGAGATGCATTAATGTGGTAGTGATATATGATACTTCACACAGTTGTGTGTGTGTGTGTGTGTGTGTGTGTGTGTGAGACAGACAGACTAGGGATAATCTGCTCTCATTTAAATCTCTGCTTTAAGCCGTCGTACAATCACAAATCACAGTAATGTTACGTGACACGTGCTGCCCATGTGACACCAGCCCGTCTGCCCGGACAAAAACCCTGTTTACTGTAAACGCTCATATGACCTCATTCCAAACAAACTGCCCCAAAAGCCTGTTTCCTTCCCTCTTGCCTCGGTCATCGGACGCCCCGGGACCAAAGACGGCTGGTGGGTCAGTCCCGTTATGCATCAGCCTACATTTTTATATCCCCGTCACATGGGTGTTTCTTCAACTTTAGGCACTTTTACGTCCCAAAGGGTGATTTGAATTAAAACAAACATATTTCAAACATATTTAAACTTTTCGATTTTTGTCATATGAAGATCTCATTAAAACTGACTTGGAAACTTATTTTTGGTGCTTTTATGCATATAATTTGGCATTTTATGTCTATTTATTAACAGTTTTATCCTTTAGATCCAGACTTTCAATATTAAACTATGAAAACACATGATAAAAATACCAATTATAACACGTTTAAAACATTAATCATCTAAACAAAGTGAAATAAACAATCTATTTCAATATTAATTGTGTGGAAATGATTTAGCAATGTTGTCCCACAGTTGTGGCGTCATTTCAAGCACGCCAAACCATTATAGCCCAAATAAAGTGCGTTCAACAGTCATTCATATTGAGTTTCATACTTGATAACCAAAGTGTACGTCAAGCACATGTTTGGTGTGAAATATGAGACAAAACATTCAAAATTTTAAGTGAAATATCAAATATATTTATTGGCCGTCATTTCCAATCAAGCTGTAATTTGACCGAATGGGCCGTGATGAGCTGAATTGGGCCACAAAGTGGCATCGCGATATGCTAAAGGGGGCTGCGACCCCCACCCCGTGCTCAACAGCTTTTGGGCCAGTTTCTAGGCAAACTCCCGGGACGATTTCTCTTCCCAGTCCAGCCCTGCCAGATGTCCACAGTGATAAAAGTGCCTGAAGTTGAAGAAACACCCACTTGTGTCTTAATCTATTGGATAAAATGTTAGCTTCACAACTCATTAGCTTCATGTTGACCAAACTGATATGTGTGACAGGACGGAGGGGCGGGCCCAGGTCTCTCTCTCTCTCTCTCTCTCTCTCTCTCTCGGTGCGTGTGTGTGTGTGTGTGTATGTGTGTGTATAATGACAGAGTTATCATTTGATGAAAGTGATGGCAGGACTCACCAGCACACGTCCAGTGAGTGTCTGAGCGGAGATCATGACCCCTGCCCAGTCCTTCACAGAGGTCATCCATCCCACCTCGCTGGCCGCCGTCTCGCGCTCTCCCCCTCCTTTAATCCCCCCATCAGTGGTGACAGCTGGGTTACTCACTCGCTGTACGTCCTGGAGCGGAGACAGAGAGAGTCATAAGGACAACATGTAAACAACAACAAACAACTTAACGTCAATCCACATGACCGTAGGAAACGGACACAACTTATTTATATGAACAATATTATTTTTTCTAAATTATCAATTAAATGTATTATTATTATTGTATCTGCCTAGCAACCAGATGGGGTTACCTTAGCAACCAAGTAACACGTCACAATATCCGTCCCTGATGATCATGTGGACAGACAACGTTTCAAATGTCAAAATATCACATTTTTTGCCTCAGATTCGTCATTTATTCTTCTTAGCAATATTTTGAATTATATATATATATATATATATATTGTCCCATCCAGATGGTAAGCTGTGTTCACACTGCCAGCGACACAACGACCTCATCGCGTTCATTTTCAATGAGCGCGCACGACTTCCGGCAACACAAGTGGCGCTGACCGTTGGCGACCGGATGTGGGCGTGTCCAGCGACAAAGTTGAGTAATGTAGAACTTTATGCAAATGAAGAGCGACTTTCGAGAGCGACAGTCAATATGAGAGAAGATGGCAGAGCTCACATGATCCTAATATTTTAATAATAACTAGATGTGTACATTTCCTGAAGAAAATGTGAGTGGTGCTTGCCGTGGCAAAACTCGTCAAATAACATTTTCAAACTTGTTTCTAAGCACTAAAATAAAGGTCACAGAATGTTGCTAGCACGTGTTTTTCATGATGGTAGCATGTTTTTAGAATGTTTTAGCACTTCGCTAGGCAATGCTAGCATGTGTTAGCATGATACTAACACGTTTTTAGCATGTTTTAGCACTTCGCTAGGCGATGCTAACATGTGTTAGCATAATGCTAGCACGTTTTTTGCATGTTTTAACATTTCACTAAGCGATGCTATCATGATACTAGCACGTTTTTAGCATGTTTTAGCACTTCTTTTGGTGATGCTAACATGTGTTAGCATGATGCTAGCACGTTTTTAGCATGTTTTAACAATACCCAAGGCAATGCTAACATGCGTTAGCATAATACTAGCATGTTTTAGCACTTTGCTAGGCGATGCTAACATATGTTAGCATAATGCTAGCACGTTTTTAACATGTTTTAACACTTCACTAGGCGATGCCAGCATGTGTTAACATAATGCTAAAACATGCTAAAAACGTGCTAGCATCTCGCTAGGCAATACTAGCATGCGTTAGCACGTTTTTAGCATGTTTTAGCACTTCGATGCCAACATGTGTTAGCATGACGCTAACACGTTTATAGCATGTTTTAGCACTTCGCTAGGCGATGCCAACATGTGTTAACATGATGCTGTTCGCACACCTCTCCTCAATGAGCCGCACGATTTGATGCCTCACTCGGGGGTCTGTGACAAAAGCTGCGGGAGGAGTAGCGCGCCAAACTTTGTATGGAATAATAAGCAGAATAATAATAAGTATGCAAGAGAACAATAGTGATGCCTTGCCTTTGGCAAGCACCACTAATAATAATATTAATTGTAAAGAAACAGCGCTGTTTGGACTCTCCACACACACCACTAGCGACCTAACCGCCCGCCAGTATCGCTGCATGTCGCCAAAGTAGCTGGCACGAAACTTCTCCGGTCCGACCAGAACATTCACAGTTGGCTCATTAACATAATTTACCCCAGACCACATTTGGAGGTACCGTAGATTAAAATGCACGAGACCACATTCAGGGCAAGCTCTGTGTGTCCATCCGTAGATCAGTATCTGCATCTGTGTCGCTGGTCTGGTATCAGATGGCCGATGGGCTTTCTGCAATATGGCACCTGCCAACACTGACCTCAGAACAGAGTCTTATAAAACTGAAAACATTGTATAAATTACCTTAAATGCACACCGAATTTGCCAAAGTGATTATATTATTATAAATAAAATGATTCAATTGAAATGTTTACAGTGACATGCGTCATGGCTGTCCAATTAAAAACTAAAATGCAATTTATGACCGGACATAAACATTTTCTGACAATATTAGCATGAAATAATAATAATTTTATTTATATATATATATATAAAAATCTATTTTTATTTTCAAAGCCGACATTAAAAAATATAGAATAAAAAATATATATTTTTTAAACTTTTTATTGAATTTCACCTTTTTATTTTAGCTTAAATCGGCAGAGAATGTGCTCCATAATTATTAGATTGAACAGAGATTCAGATACATTTTTTTATTGCAATAAATAATTTAAGTATTTCTAAAATGCTTCGATATAGTGCTGGATATCGATTATCGATTCACAAGCTATACACATTACTGTTATAATGTCCAGTTTGCTTACATAAAAAAACAATTTGAAGATTCGCAATCCCACTTTCGATACCACAATAAAATACTATTTCGAATAAACATTGTTTCATGATATCAAGTAATTAAGACATAAAAACAACCAAAATAAAACTGTGCTTTACATTTCTAACAGCTGGATCTAGTATTCTAGACAATGTTTAGAAATCCCAAAAAGTAATAAAATGTAACGTTAAACTAGCCTACTTAAATTACTTGTCTCAAATGCATTATTATAATGCACGAAACCTTTTTAATATGAACGACATACAGACATGTCCATATTAACTTCCATTAGAGCTTTGATTCATGCTGAATAAAGTCGAAAGCAGCTTTGCTTGCCGTCGCTGAGCACATTTTGTGTTGAACGCGTGGCGAACAATGTCTCCAAGAGGCAGAAATCAAATTAAGTACCTTTCATCTAATTTCTGCCAGACAAGTGATGAAAAAATACACCCGGTGATAAAACTAATTTAATCTTGCTTGAAACCAGGGAGACTGGAGCGATTCTCGAACATCTCGGCCAATGATTAGCTCACTTTCATTAGACAAAGCCAAAAAAGGAAGAGAAATCCATTTCAGAACTGCTGAGAAGTTCAGTTTAGATGGGACTCAAAAGTTAAAGCACTCACACACGCACGCGCACGCGCACTCACACACACACTCGCGCGCACGCACGCACTTAACAAGGTACTTAACTCCTGTGGGATTGTCCCGGTAATAAGTGCACTGTAATGATCTCGCTCAGAAATGCTCTCTATAAATATTTAATTTAAAAGATGGCAAAGTTCAAAGAAAAATGGCTGGCAGTGATGGCAGAAATCCCCAAAACGTGCCAATACTGCTGAGGGTGTGGTAAGGGACCGTCTGAAAAGTCCACACATTGTGCTAATACTGCGGAGGGTGTGGTAAGGGACATCTGAAAAGTCCACACATTGTGCTAAAACGTGCTAATACTGCGGAGGGTGTTGTAAGGGACCGTCTGAAAAGTCCAGACATTGTGCTAAAACATGCTAATACTGCAGAGGGTGTGGTAAGGGCCCGTCTGAAAAGTCCACACATTGTGCTAATACTACGGAGGGTGTGGTAAGGGACCGTCTGAAAAGACCACACATTGTGCTAATACTGCAGAGGGTGTGGTAAGGGACCGTCTGAAAAGTCCACACATTGTGCTAAAACGTGCTAATACTGCGGAGGATGTGGTAAGGGACCGTCTGCAAAGTCCACACATTGTGCTAATACTGCAGAGGGTGTGGTAAGGGACCGTCTGAAAAGTCCACACATTGTGCTAATACTGCAGAGGGTGTGGTAAGGGACCGTCTGAAAAGTCCACACATTGTGCTAATACTGCAGAGGGTGTGGTAAGGGACCGTCTGAAAAGTCCACACATTGTGCTAATACTGCAGAGGGTGTGGTAAGGGACCGTCTGAAAAGTCCACACATTGTGCTAATACTGCAGAGGGTGTGGTAAGGGACCGTCTGAAAAGTCCACACATTGTGCTAAAACGTGCTAATACTGCGGAGGATGTGGTAAGGGACCGTCTGCAAAGTCCACACATTGTGCTAATACTGCAGAGGGTGTGGTAAGGGACCGTCTGAAAAGTCCACACATTGTGCTAATACTGCAGAGGGTGTGGTAAGGGACCGTCTGAAAAGTCCACACATTGTGCTAATACTGCAGAGGGTGTGGTAAGGGACCGTCTGAAAAGTCCACACATTGTGCTAATACTACGGAGGGTGTGGTAAGGGACCGTCTGAAAAGTCCACACATTGTGCTAATACTGCAGAGGGTGTGGTAAGGGACCGTCTGAAAAGTCCACACATTGTGCTAAAACGTGCTAATACTGCGGAGGATGTGGTAAGGGACCGTCTGCAAAGTCCACACATTGTGCTAATACTGCAGAGGGTGTGGTAAGGGACCGTCTGAAAAGTCCACACATTGTGCTAATACTGCAGAGGGTGTGGTAAGGGACCGTCTGAAAAGTCCACACATTGTGCTAATACTGCAGAGGGTGTGGTAAGGGACCGTCTGAAAAGTCCACACATTGTGCTAATACTGCAGAGGGTGTGGTAAGGGACCGTCTGAAAAGTCCACACATTGTGCTAAAACGTGCTAATACTGCGGAGGGTGTGGTAAGGGACCGTCTGCAAAGTCCACACATTGCCCTAAAACGTGCTAATAGTGCGGAGGATGTGGTAAGGGACCATCTGAAATGTCCACACATTGTGCTAAAACGTTCTAATACTGCACAGGGTGTGTAAGGGACCGTCTGCAAAGTCCACACATTGCCCTAAAACGTGCTAATAGTGCGGAGGATGTGGTAAGGGACCGTCTGCAAAGACCACACAATGTGCTAAAACGTGCTAATACTGCGGAGGATGTGGTAAGGGACCGTCTGAAAAGTCCACACATTGCGCTAAAACGTGCTAATACTGCAGAGGATGTGGTAAGGGACCGTCTGAAAAGTCCACACATTGCCCTAAAACGTGCTAATACTGCGGAGGGTGTGGTAAGGGACCGTCTGAAAAGTCCACACATTGCGCCAAAACGTGCTAATACTGCGGAGGGTGTGGTAAGGGACCGTCTGCAAAGTCCACACATTGTGCTAAAACGTGCTAATACTGCGGAGGATGTGGTAAGGGACCGTCTGCAAAGTCCACACATTGTGCTAAAATGTGCTAATACTGCGGAGGATGTGGTAAGGGACCGTCTGAAAAGTCCACACATTGCGCTAAAACGTGCTAATACTGCACAGGGTGTGGTAAGGGACCGTCTGAAAAGTCCACACATTGTGCTAAAACGTGCTAATACTGCACCGGGTGTGGTAAGGGACCGTCTGAAAAGTCCACACATTGCGCTAAAACGTGCTAATACTGCACAGGGTGTGGTAAGGGACCGTCTGAAAAGTCCACACATTGCGCTAAAACGTGCTAATACTGCACAGGGTGTGGTAAGGGACCGTCTGAAAAGTCCACACATTGTGCCAAAACGTGCTAATACTGCGGAGGGTGAGGTAAGGGACCGTCTGAAAAGTCTAAACGTGCTAAACGTTCACTCCTGTATTTGGAGTGAATCGCTCCTAAGAAACATTACACAAAGCATCTCTATTTCTCTGTACTGTAATGAAATGCCTAAAATACCCACTTTTTTCATGCAGTCATCCACTAAATACTTCAAAATCCTTCTATCCGGACATGCTAAATTAAACCAAGTATCTTTTAGTTTGGCAAAATCATATTCATCCACATTAAAATGAATTTTGGCACAGCCTCATGTACAGACGCGAGTTATTCCGGCAAGTCTCAGTTTAACGGCTGCTGAAGTTGCTGCTCTTTGAGGAACTCTGCATCTCAACTCTTGGCCGGCGTGATTCTACATCCATCAGAGTCTGAATAATAATCCATACATCAGGCCTCACTGCCGGACTTTGGGTCATTTAGTTAATGAACTGGGAGCGGAAGTGGCCGACATTTATTATCAGAGCTGATGCTGTTGCATCTCATTCCTTAAAACTCTCAGATCAGCATATTCTCACATTTCATAACCAGTATTTTTGCTTTGTTTTCAAACCATCCAAACACCCTAAAAACAAGATTTGTTGTGAAATTTCACATAAAGATGTCAATAATTAGGAATATTGGGGTCTGTGTATCTCAGCGAGTATTGACGCTGACTGTCACACCTGGAGTTGCGGGTTTGAATCCAGGGCGTGCCGAGTGACTCCAGTCAGGTCTCCTTAGCAACGAAACTGGCCCAGTTGCTAGGGAGGGTAATCACATGGGGTAACCTCCTCATGGTCGCTATAATGTGACTCCAGCCAGGTCTCCTTAGCAACCAAATTGTCCTGGTTGCTAGGGATGGTAGAGTCACATGGGGTAACCTCCTCGTGGTCGCTATAATGTGACTCCAGCCAGGTCTCCTTAGCAACCAAATTGTCCCGGTTGCTAGGGAGGGTAGAGTCACATGGAGTAACCTCCTCGTGGTGGTGATTAGTGGTTCTCGCTCTCAATGGGGAGTGTGGTGAGTTGAGTCACGTGATAAGATGCGCAGATTGATGGTCTCAGAAGCGGAGGCAACTGAGACTCGTCCTCCACCACCCGGATTGAGGCGAGTAACCGCACCACCACGAGGACCTACTAAGTACCGGGAATTGGGCGAATTGGGAAATGAACATATGAGCTATAATAACCCTGATCAAACTCCGCGTATCGATCAAAGATTGAAAGACTGTTGACCTCACGATCAATCACGAGCTGCTGCGTTTACATGATGCTTTACTACATTACTACTAACAAGACTACAAGCATTAAAAACCGCATTTCTATGATAAATATACACACAGACGTGCACATGATCTATTACAGGGGAACACAAGAGAGCGGGAGAGGAAAGGGAGGGATTGTGAGAGTAGATTTGGCGTTGACCTCCTTCTTAATGTGTTCTACTAATGGGACTGTTTATGTGATGGGGAGAGAGATTGTGTGTGTGTGTGTGTGTGTGTGACTGTGTGAGTGCAGTGTGTGAATGTGTGTGTGTGTATATATATCAGTGTGTGTGTGTGTGTGTGTGTGTATATATCAGTGTGTGTATATCAGTGTGTGTGTGTGTGACTGTGTGAGTGCAGTGTGTGAATGTGTGTGTGTGTGTGTGTATATATATATATCAGTGTGTGTGTGTGTGTGTGTATATATCAGTGTGTGTGTGTGTGTGCGCGCGTGTGTATATCAGTGTGTGTGTGTATATCAGTGTGTGTGTGTGTGTGTGTGTGTGTGTGTGTGTATATCAGTGTATATATCAGTGTGTGTGTGTGCGCGCGTGTATATCTGTGTGTGTGTGTATATATCAGTGTGTGTGTGTGCGTGTATATCAGTGTGTGCGTGTGTGTGTGTGTGTGTGTGTATATATATCAGTGTGTGTGTGTATATATGTATATCAGTGTGTGTGTATATCAGTGTGTGTGTATCAGTGTGTGTATGTGAATGAGTGAGTGAATAAGTGAGTGTGTGTGTGTATATATATATATATATATATATATATATATATATATATATATATCAGTGAGTGTGTGTGTGAGTGTGTGTGCTTTTATCTGTATGCCAGACCATGTGCAGACAGATCCCATCCTCCCCAAAATAATAACATGCTAAAAACACACGGACGGGCACATGGATCTATTTTTGGGTAATCAACCCAATGCCTCAAATGCTGTAAATTGAGCTTAACTTGTTTGAAAACCCGGAATATTCCTTTAAACATGATTTTTTTTTAAATGTTGAAATAACGCAAAGCAAACAGAAGCATCATCAGTTCAGCTCGGAGCTCATGGTCGTCCGTCTTTAATATTTATACATTTTTGTTAAAAGTCAATAACACAATTAGAAATGCACATTTAATGCACTCCAGTCTTTAGCATAAATACTGTATAGTTTACATCTTTAATGGAGTGAACGAACTCCTGATGAGGTTTCTCTGTATGTCATTAACTCATGAGTCAACCTTTTGAACTCGTTCAGAAGAGAAAATCTCTCCGAAAAGAGTTTTTAATTTCAATAGAATATCCCTGATAAAATAAAGGTATTATTTCAGTAAATTACTCGTTAGATTAAATCGATAAAAAATAATCGTTAGGTGCAGCCCTTCATTTTCCCCATTCTGATGGTTGATGTGAAAATGAACTGGTTCACCTGACCCGTATCTGCATGATTTTATGCACTGCTGTGACACGATTGGCCGATTAGATAATCGCATGGACAGGGGCGGAGCCAGGAGTTTTCCAAAGGGGTGGCCAGGTAGGGGCAAACGATCAGTTTGTGTTGGCACAGAAATGTTCGGGCAGCATTTTTATATTGTCGGACGCGGTTACGAATCTCAGTTGCCTCCGCATCCGAGACCGTCAATCCGCGCATCTGATCACGTGACTTGTTGAGCGTGTTACAATGGAGACTCATGCTACTCTCCACGATCCACACACAACTCACCACACGCCCCATTGAGAGAACCACTAATCACCACCACGAGGAGGTTACCCCATGTGACTCTACCCTCCCTAGCAACCGGGACAATTTGGTTGCTAAGGAGACATGACTGGAGTCACTCAGCACGCCCTGGATTCGAGTGGGTACAAAAAAAATGACTAAAACAGCAATTGCGAGTGGGGTGGCGAATGGGGTGGCCAGGCTTCGGTCCATGGTGGTCACTGCCACCCCCTAGCGCCGCCAATGCACATGGATGATTGTTGATGCCAGACGGGCTGGTTTGAGTATTTCTGGGATTTTCATGCTTTTACCTCTTTCGATCGGTCATAATGAGATGCTGACACTCGCTCACATGGTTCATGAATGAGGAAATGGGGCGTATCCATTCACCGGCTCAACCAATGATGTGCTCCTTCACAGACCACACTCCAATGCTATTGGCTCACATGACAGTCAGTCTTCACAGGTGGCAAAAGCTGCCAAAGCACCTCGCCATTCAAACAAATGCAGAATTGCAGCTGCAGCCATTTAAAACTCTTACAGTACTTCCTGAATGCAAAGACACAGATATTTAGGGTGACTGAGGGCCTCTAGTAACGCCAATGCACGCTACTCAGAACAGCCCAGCTGAGGTCTGTGACGCTCCAATTGAACACACTAGATGAGACACAAACGAGAGGTTATGCACACAATTATATACGAGAAACGTGACACGTGCGCTTCTAACGACCCTAAAACTCTTCAGCAGCTTGTTTAAATAAGAAGTTCAACCTCTTAATGAAAACGAAGCACGTTACTCGAGGTTTCCCCCCCAGAAACGGAGTCTCAGACGGTGTTGTGGCTAACATTTGTGACTCAAATACTGCACACTGTGTTCTTGTGAACAGATGGCGTTTGTATGTGCACGTGCACGGTGACTGGCATCAGACTGCAGGAACACGCGAGACAGATCTGATCTGATTCACTGTACACACGGCTGTGTCTGATTGCACCCTAAACCTCATGATTGCAAAGATACAGTTGTGCTGGGCATCACACTTTATACAACTCAAAACCTGCTGAGATGCCAACCTATGCGGCATTTTAAGGCATCCCAGGTGGGCATCCAACATTGGGGTATTTTAGCCAATATGTGTGTTGTCAGCTTCAAGATTTCAAGGTACTTGACATAAACGTCCTTTGAGCTTCCTGAAAGTGTATTTTCAACATACTAGAAGCCATTAACCATCCAGAACACCCTAGCAACCGTAGCATAGAAATGCCATGGCAACCACTCACATTTTCATCAGACAATGCAACAACGTATTTAATATGTTATTACATATGATCAAATAACAACTAATGAACTACCAGATGCAGGTTGAACATCAGACTAGAGGCGATCAGATTATTGATTTGTGTGTGTGTGTGTGTGTGTGTGTGTGTATAAAGGCAGTTGATTTGCTCTTAAATGTGTGTGTGTAGCACAGAAAATACGACAGACTAACATGCTTATCACACACTCTTGACAGGTGAGTGTGTGTGTGTTCTCCAGAAAGCACAATTACATAAGGTGATATTTCCAAGCTCAGTAATGAACATGCCGCCTGTTGCTTAGCAACAAGCATCTGATTCACACACACACACACACACACACACACACTATGGGAGAGTGGCATGGCAGTTTCAATGTGGAAGATTCATGTATGAAAACTAGGGGCTGCAACTAACGATTATTTAGATAGTCGATTAATCTAACGATTATTCGGTGATTGCAGCGATTAATCGTTAAATCTGAACCGATTATTCCGCTTGTGCCCTGACTTAAAAAAAAAAACATTTTTTTACATAAATGTACATAGTTTTAAATGAGTTTTAGATATATTGGAAAACAAGCCAAAACGAAAAATAAATCAAACGTATTTTGTTGGTGTAGTGGTCTAAAGCACATAACTGGTAATCAAGAGGTTGCTGGTTTGATCCCCACAGTCACCCCCATTGTGTCCTTGAGTAAGACACTTAACTCCAGGTTGCTCCGGGGGGATTGTCCCTGTAATAAGTGCACTGTAAGTCACTTTGGATAAAAGCGTCTGCCAAATGCATACAATGTCAAATGTAATTAACGAGCAATCATGTTACAGTCTAGCTGCTTTAAGCGTGTGCGCTCGAGGGACGAGCGTCCCGTGACTGTGTGCATCAGCCGGTGCAGTTTCAATCTCTCCCCCTTAGACCGGGACATTCACACGACTCATAGGAAGAGGACCAGGAAGAGAAATCGGGATTTTACACGGCAACTGGCCCAAAACTTGTTGAGCGTGGGGGGTGTTCGCTGTCCTTTCTGCATATCGCAGTGCCGTTTTGTGGTACGCTCATTTTAGCTTATCGCGGCCCATTCGGCCGTTTCGCAGCTGACCCACCAGCCCGCAAATGCCCGGTATGACAGATCACCAGTCCAGCCCTGATCCGTACATACTGTATGTTCCACAATAAGGAATGTTCCTACCATTGGAGCAATTTAAGCTTGATGTTCCACCTTGATGTGGCAGTAGGGGGCAGTCAGCGCGACTCCAGCTGTACAAGCAAAACACCTCGTCACACCAACGGGAGCAGGCAGCGCCACCTTCCACAGACACGATTTTGCACTGAAAGACAGCTGGACTGAGCACAACCGAATGAACGGACCTCAAAATGCGTTTTTTCATAGTATGAGGTTACCCCATGTAACTCTACCCATAAATGCATCAAAGTCCAAAGGAAAACGTATTTAACACGTTATGCATTAACACATTTCCTGATTTATTTATTAAAATATATTGATATACATATTGGTGCTTTTAATGAACGTTTGTAACAACATTAAACATTGTTTGCGACCCATTTTGCTTTCGTACTGATGGCAAAATATTCATAAAGGACAAAAACATGTTATTCATCAGGAATTGATTGTGAAATGTGGGTGTTGCTACAAGAATAAAAGGGGTGAAAAAATAATAGGGACTCATGATGAGAAGAAAGAATCAGAGGCGGACCAAATCATTTCCTTTTGTTGAAATAACATGTGCTGATGAATCATGCAGAATTATCAGACCAGAAATGTCCATTAACAAGAAACATTGATTTCATGCTGACTTTAAAGGACACCTATTATGCCCCTTTTTAAAGATGTAATATGAGTCTCAGGTGTCCCCAGAATGTGTCTGACGTTTCAGCTCATAATCCCCCACGGATCATTTATTACACCATGTTATAAACGCCTCTTTTTGGGTGGAATCAAAAACACGCTGATTTCGTGTGTGTCTCTTTAAATGCAAATGAGCTGCTTTTCCCCGCCCCCTTTCAGGAAGAGTGCTGTGCCTTTACAGCTCATGCTTTGGTTACTATAGCAACAACAAATCAGAACCAACATGACTGACAGCGTAAATACGGGAGTTCAGACAGGACTGGGAAGAGATTTTACACAGCAACAGAGCGGGGGGTGTTCACTGTCCTTTTCTGCATATCGCAGCACCATTTTGTGGTCCGTTCTGCACAACGTGGCGGCTCATTTTAGCTTATCGCGGGCCATTCGGCACGTTTCGCGGCTGTCCCCCCAGCCCACTCGGTTCTCCCGATGGCCAGTCCGCCCCTGATCCGCCCCAAAGTGCATCGGCCCACCGGGAAAATGCCCGCTATGCCCGATTACCCGTCCAGCTTGTCCACTGCGTCTTCAGCGGCTCTGATGTCGGGAGTACATGAAGACTCTTATGAACACTTATGAGACATTATTCTTCTCACTGTATCTGCTCCAGGACTGTGTGTCCATCACTCAGGGGAGGAGCTATGATAATAGGGTGGAGTCAGTCACCAGTCATGGGCGTGGCCTGATCTAACGTGACGTCACTTTACAGCAGAATGGAAAAGAGTTCATTTTGACACACTGTTTATGATGAATAGAAATATAAGAAAGACTTTTATCATTGCACACACACGGCCGACTCACATTCATGTACAAACACCATGTACAAGTCAATTTGGCATAATAGTTCCCCTTTAAATCAACAGGTTAAATGTCGGTTTTCTCTGTGAGGTTCCTGTAATGTTTGAAAGACTGAAGACAAATATGTTTAAAAGCCTATAATGAAGCAACAGCTGTGTGTGTGTGTGTGTGTGTGTATGTATGTGTAGTGTCTGTGTGTGTAGTGTGAATGTGTGTGTGAGTGTATGTATGTGTAGTGTGAATGTGTGTGTAGTGTGAATATATATGTGTGTGTGTATGTGTGTATATATGTGTGTGAGAGTGTGTGTGTATGTATGTGTGTGTATATGTGTGTGTAGTGTGAATATATATATGTATATATATATATATATATATGTGTGTGTGTGTGTGTGTGTATATGTGTATATATGTGTGTGTGTATGTATGTGTATTGTGTATACGAGTAGGTGTGTGTGTATATATGTATGTGTAGTGTCTATGTGTGTGTAGTGTGAATATATATATGTGTGTGTATATGTGTATATATGTGTGTGAGAGCGTGTGTGTATGTATGTGTGTGTATATGTGTGTGTAGTGTGAATATATATATGTATATATATATATATATGTGTGTGTGTGTGTGTGTGTATATGTGTATATATGTGTGTGTGTATGTATGTGTATTGTGTATACGAGTAGGTGTGTGTGTATATATGTATGTGTAGTGTCTATGTGTGTGTAGTGTGAATATATATATGTGTGTGTATATATATATGTGTGTGTATGTATGTGTATTGTGTATACGAGTATGTGTGTATATGTAGTGTGTGTGTGTGTGTGTATATGTAGTGTATGTATGTGTGTGTATGTGTGTAGTGTATGTGTGTGTAGTGTGAATATATATATATATGTGTGTGTGTATGTATGTGTATTGTGTATACGAGTATGTGTGTGTATATGTAGTGTGTATATGTGTGTAGTGTATGTGTATATATGTGTAGTGTATGTGTGTGTGTGTATATATGTATGTGTAGTGTGAATGTGTGTGTAGTGTGAATGTGTGTGTGTGTGTGTGTAGTGTGTATATATATATATATATATATATGTGTGTAGTGTATGTGTATATATGTGTAGTGTATGTGTGTGTGTGTGTATATATGTATGTGTAGTGTGAATGTGTGTGTAGTGTGAATGTGTGTGTGTGTGTGTGTGTGTAGTGTGTATGTGTGTATATATATATATATATATATATATGTGTGTAGTGTATGTGTATATATGTGTAGTGTATGTGTGTGTGTGTATATATGTATGTGTAGTGTGAATGTGTGTGTAGTGTGAATGTGTGTGTGTGTGTGTGTGTGTGTAGTGTGTATATATATATATATATATATATATATATATATATATATATATGTGTGTGTGTAGTGTATGTGTATATATGTGTAGTGTATGTGTGTGTGTGTATATATGTATGTGTAGTGTGAATGTGTGTGTAGTGTGTATGTGTGTATATATATATATATATATGTGTGTGTATATGTCACATGGCAGTGAAAACTATTACTGAACACGGGTTTCATGTCAATCACAGGGAAAAGATGCAAGCAGAGCTCGTAACATCTCCACGATTAGTTCAGACCCGACAATTCTGTTCAAACCACCACAATAGAGGAATTCTATTGACATAGTTGCATAAATGGTTTGCGGCACGATACGATGCCGAAATAGGAAGATTTGTTTACAGAATCAGTTATTAGTCTTCCATGATTGTTTAGACAGATGACAAACAAAACCAGATCATTGTCAAGTTGCTGAAAGCACAGTGTGTGTTCCACTTCAGAGAACACACACACACACACTTTCCTCCTCAATGGGTTTATGATATAAAAAAGTCAACATGAAAATAAAATCGACTCTATTGTGACTCTGTTGCCAGTTAGCAACCACCTAGCAACCTCTCAGAACAACCTAGCAACCAAATAATATTCTGGCAACTATCTACAATACTCAAAAGCACAACAGTGGCGACTTTTGCATGCAAGAACCACTCGCATAGCAACCGCTTTATGTCAATCAAACACACTGAAATCACCTAGCAACCAAATCTCTTTTCAAACTGCTCAAGTATTCATAACTAGACAAGGCATATTCGTGATTCTGCACACCCGGCCTTTAATTGGACTGATTAGCCCGAGAGGGACAAGGGCCGACTGGAGACGGCAGTGCGACGGAGAGTGTTGTGCTGTGGTGGAGTTCTCGCTGCTTACATCCACCCCAACGGAGCAGCCGTGGCCATCCGCCGGAGGACGGAGAAACCTGACCGCCTGGAAGCGGAGGAACGTCCGCTGACCACAAGGGGAGGGGCTACCAATCAACCGCCTGGTACGGTTACAGCTGCCAGGGGCGGGGGAGACCCCTACCATCCACCAAAAATGAGGTGGGGTGTTCCGTCCGCCAGGGGCCGGAGGTCTGCCCTCGATCCACCCGGGGAGGTGCGGCTGTCGTCCATTAGAGGGTGGAGGAGTGGACGAGGACCAGACTACGGCGAATCAGAGAACCAGTAAGTACATTTTTTTATTTATTATTCTCTCTCTCCCTGTCTGTCTGTCTGTCTGTCTGTCTCTCTCACTCCCTGTCTGTCTGTCTGTCTGTCTCTCTCTCTCTCTCTCTCTCTCTCTCTCCCTGTCTGTCTGTCTCTCTCTCTCCATGTCTGTCTGTCTGTCTGTCTCTCTCTCTCCCCGTCTATCTGTCTGTCTCGCTCGCTCTCTCCCCCTCTCCCCCCTCTCTCGCTTGCTCGCTCTCTCTCTCCCCGTCTGTCTGTCTCTCTCGCTCTCTCTCTCCCCGTCTATCTGTCTGTCTCGCTCGCTCTCTCCCCCTCTCCCCCCCCCCTCTCTCTCTCTCTCCCCCCGTGTTGACCTTTTCCCTCTCTTATTAAATGTTTTGTTAATTTGGCACGAGCGCCGTTACGGCGTGTAGCTCCCCTTATCGAGGTAGTCGGGGATGACCTGCCGTCAGATGGGGTGCACGTCATTTTGATATTTGATGTGAACATTAACTGAAGCTCCTGACCCGTATCTGCATGATTTTATGCACTGCAGCCACACGATTGGCTGAATAGATAATCATATGCATGATTGTTGTTTTCCTTTTTACACCCAACAGTCTCTAGAATAAACAACTTAACCATAAATCCCTAAAACGAGCTTAAAAACAACCATTTCAACTAATTTACAGTTCAAATAATACACAAGATTTAACAGAATTAATGTAAGTGCTTTTATAAAATTATAAGCATCACATTTCTGCCTTAAAACCCTTTAAAAATTGACCCCATTATACCACAAGTGCTACATGATACAAAATTACGCAATCATTTGAAACAATGTAGCAACAAACAAAAAAAGAACCTAAATTGCAACTTTGTATCGAGAAATTCGAATGACGCTTTCTAGGCCCTGTGGTCTCCAAAACTAAACATAAATTCGGTTTTCTCTGGTTCTGGATGTGACTAAAGAAGAACAGATGGTGTGTTTTACCTTCTTTTTCACCTTACAGTGGCAGCACACCCTCCAAAGGTACTTAAGAGTCCTCCACAGCAGGATGATGAAGAGACCCCCGAAGAAAGTGACCATGGAGGAAGCGAGGAACGCCCACCACATGCGCTGCCCGTTCGGGTCACATTGCACATCTGGGGTGTACGGGATGATCACGTTCATCTTCCGAACCGAGGACGGACCCGCTTTCAGATGCTTGTCGATGTAGTTGGTCATTATTGTGGAGAGCTGCTTCTCATCGGGTCCATCATCATCATCTCCTTCAATGGGCAGCATGGAGCGTCTTTCTGGAGATCCCGGCGGCGCCACACAACCGACGATCAGCCATGTTTGGCAGGGCGGGCAGCCCCGCGTGTGTGTGCCCGGGCGTGCGCGCTCTCCTGCCGCTGTCCCCCGTGCGCTTGGCCGCTCTTCGGATCTCCGGGCAACCTGTGACGCGCCCACCGAAATCCTCAAAACGCACGAAAACTAGTGGAAAATCGCCATGTTTTAATATCTCCCCAGACTTAAGAACATCCACATGATTTAAAGACGCGAAATAATCGTGAATTGCTCGCCAACGCGTCCGCCGTTTCCACCCCAGTTCCTTTGATGGACAGACCGCTGTATTATCACCTCTCTCTCTCTCTCTCTCTCTCTCTCTCTCTCTCTCTCTCTCTCTCTCTCTCTCTCTCTCTCTCATTCAGCGACGTGTTGCGTTCATTCGGTGCGCTCTGGGCGGATTTACAGGTGCCGGAGGCGGAGTCAGTCTGCCTGATTCCCGTCAGAACATCTCCAAACCCCGCGGAGTTCAGAGCCATGATGCATCGCTTTTATGACCGCGTGTTATATGGGCTTAAAACAAACATCACGCTCATCACGGCAGCGGCTGGCTCCTGATTGCGCACCTGTTTCCAAGTCTTTATTTATAGAGTTATATAGGTGCCACAATTCTGCACGCGCAAGACGATATTTTAAGTGCAAAAAAAAAAAACATTCTGCACGTGCAAATTTAAATTGGGTGCACAAAAAGTTATTTTGCACGCGCAAGAGATTTTGAGCGCCGAACATGTTCTGCACGCGCAAAATTAAATGTTGTGCACAAATGTATTTAGCACACGCGCAAGATGATATTTTGAGTGCCAAAAACAATTCAGCACGCGCAAGATGATAGTTTGAATGCAAACAATTTTCTGCACGCGCAAGATGAACCTGAGCGCACAAAAATGTATTTTGCACGCGCCAGATGATGTTTTTAGTGCACAAAAAAACTGCACGCACATGATGTTTTGAGTGCACAAAAATGTATTTTGCACGCGCCAGATGATGTTTTTAGTGCACAAAATAATCTGCACGCGCATGATGTTTTAAGCGCACAAAATGTTATTTTGCACGCGCTTGAACTCAGTTTTGTAAAGCAGCTATCTTCTTGCGAAGATAAATTCACTTTGAGCAAACAAAAATCAATTTGCTCTTGATTAAAGTTTATTTGCATGTGAATTTGCTCCGAATTCTTACAGAAATACTTTCTCCTCCCATCCACTCCGCGTGCAAAATAACTGTTTGCATGCTCAAAATATCATCTTGAACACGCAGAACATTTTTGGTGCCCTCAAAATATAATTTTGTGCTCGCAGAATTGAGGCACAAGTATAACTGCATTATATTCATACTATTGTGTTCAGTAGGCCTACATTGTTTTTTCCCCCCATCAGACTCCAAATCAGGCCAGGAAGCTGCAGGAAACTCAGAAACCTGTTGATTGCAACGGGAAAGCAAATCTTTCATAACAAGTGCACAAGGACAGGAATGTAGAGGGTTAGTTG
Organism: Moxostoma hubbsi; assembly: GCA_032164185.1. Classification (NCBI taxonomy): domain Eukaryota; kingdom Metazoa; phylum Chordata; class Actinopteri; order Cypriniformes; family Catostomidae; genus Moxostoma; species Moxostoma hubbsi. The sequence continues at coordinate 543,237 of JAVLUX010000173.1, read as the reverse complement.
GCACAGTTTTCAGATTATGTGGAATATCTCTCTAGTCCAGTGTAATAAATATTAGGATAACTCAAAACCAAACTGACACTTTAAATGTCCCAAAATATTGACTAAATACTGGAGTTATGTTGTGCTCATATTTTTAACAAAATAAAAAAAAATTAGTTTTTATATTTCATTTGATGTAATTTTATGAAATTGAAATGCATAAATCTTCCTACTATTTTTGAGTCTAACCTAAATGATGAAAATGCTCATTTTGAACCAAAATAATCGCTACCACGCAACACATTTATCTGATTATTTGCTCGTGATTCTTTTAAACCATTTTACAATATTTTGTGGACTTTACTCATTAATCGGGAGATTTTTATTGATTTGTTATCCGGGTCTTTTGTAATCACACCAGGCAAATGTTCAGATAAGCTATGAATAATTTATCATTCTTATTTTATAGTCCATGTGCCAAACTGCCCACTCACATTCTTTTCATCAATTATTTAAAGGGACAGTTCACCAAAAAATGAAAATTCTCTCATCATTTACTCCCCCTCATGCCATCCCAGATGTGTGTGCTGAACACAAACACAGAAGAATATTTCAGCGCTGTAGGTCCATACAATGCAAGTGAATGGTGACAAGAACTTTGGAGCTCCAAAAAGCATATAAAAGCAGCATAAAATTGCTCCAGTGGTTTAATCCATGTCTTCAGAAGGAATATGATAGGTGTGGGTGAGAAACAGTTATTTATTTATGATAATTCTCCTCCCTGCCCTGTAGGTGGCGATATGCACGAACAATGTGAATCACCAAAAACAAAAGTGAAAGTGGAGATTTATAGTAAAAAAAAGGGACTTAAATATTGAGCCGTTTCTCACTCACACCTAACATATCACTTCAAAAGACATGGATTAAACGACTGGAGTCGTATGTGAAAGTGAAAGTGGAGATTTATGGTAAAATAAGACTTAAATATTGATCTGTTTCTCACCCACACCTATCATATCACTTCAGAAGACATGGATTAAACCACTGGAGTCGTATGTGAAAGTAAAAGTGGAGATTTATGGTAAAATAAGACTTAAATATTGATCTGTTTCTCTACTACACCTATCATATCACTTCTGAAGACATGGATTAAACCACTGGAGTCTTATGTGAAAGTGAAAGTGGAGATTTATGGTAAAATAAGACTTAAATATTGATCTGTTTCTCACCCGCACCTATCATATCACTTCAGAAGACATGGATTAAACCACTGGAGTCGTATGTGAAAGTGAAAGTGGAGATTTATGGTATAATAAGACTTAAATATTGATCTGTTTCTCACCCACATCTATCATATCACTTCTGTAGACATGGATTAAACCACTGGAGTCGTATGTGAAAGTGAAAGTGGAGATTTATGGTAAAATAAGACTTAAATATTGAGGCGTTTCTCGCCCACACCTATCATATCACTTCAGAAGACATGGATTAAACCACCTGAGTACTTTTATGCTGCATTTACGTGCCTTTTGGAGCTTCAAAATGGCATTGTATGGACCTACTGAGCTGAAATATTCTTCTAAACATCTTGAGAGCATGAGGGCGAGTAGACAGAGAGAGAATTTAAATTGTTGGGTGAAATATTGCTTTAAAAATACAGGCTTTCAAGTCCTACATCAATATAACGGATTCCCATCACCGTCAACTAACATTGCTAGAAGTTTGAAAAAGACAGTGTTCATGTTACGTTTAAACCCAAATGTGTAATCTGTCATTGATATTTACGGATCGAGTTTCAAGTGAAAGTATTCTGATTTGGGATCAACATGAGCGAGTTAATTATTTTTTTCCTTCTGCTTGGTAACAAATAATCAATCATCTGATGAAAAATAACATCATCCAGAAATAATATTTCACCTTATAGTTTGTTTATATAAGATTCATTATGGTGATCAAATTGACGCAGGATCTGGCGCCACCTGGCGGCTGTTCAGATGAACTGCATCATACAGTCCACGTGACTTGCAGGACACAAAGACACCTGAAAACACATTTATATACATAAATATATATAAGCAATAATATATGCTGTCATGTTTCATTAAGTCTTTATTAATGCAACAATTACAAAATCATATTTATTTTCTCATAGAGTTCTTTAATGTGACAGTACCAGGGTGTTATACAACACAACTACTATTAAAGTCATACATGAGTGGAATTGTACATTTTTTTAAGCTACAAACTCAGAATTATTCAGTAATTATCTGCTCTACTTCAACACCAGCGTCATTATTGGCAGTTACGAGGCTGTAATATTTTCCCTGTTGAGTGGAAGAACATTGAGAGAGGTGACAGGTGTCATTGGGCAGAACAGGAAGTGATGTCATAGTATGTGACTCATGTGAAGCATGACGGCTGTGTTTTACATGCGCAGGTCCTGAAGGAAGATTAATGATTAAAGTAGAAGTGCGTAATACAGTCAAAGCAGAGGAAATGATTTGGCACACTTGAGATGTGATTTTAAGAAGTATCATCTCATACGTAAACTCCCAAAATACATTTAGAGTTAAAAATGAAACATTAAATTGACAGTAAAAAAAATAATCCGAGCATATAGTAAAATGATCATGCAGCAGATTGCATTTAAATAATAAAGTACACGTAATGGGGGAAAAAAAAAAAAAAAAAATCAAAAGATCTGCTACATTAAAGCTTAAAGGCACAGTACACCTCCCGAAAACGGTCATTTACTCACCCTCACGTCAAACCCGTATGACTGTCCACGCTGCTCGTTCATTCTACCTAATATCACTTTTGCGAGTAAATGATGACAGAATTTTCACTTTAGGTTGAACGTACCTTTCAACACAGCGAACAGGTAATAAGCGTAACCGTTTTTTAACCTCCATGCACCGATGACTTGGTTTAGTGTGCTCTGATTGGATCAGATACATGAAGTTAAACATTCAAGTAAGCTGCTTCATAAACATCAATCCTGTAAACATGAGAAACTACAGAAACGTCCTCATAAATTAGTGTTACCACAGAGAAAGCAAATCAAACAGCGATTGGGAGATATTGCTTATTCGGTCACGTTGCATATGGATACGCTGACCGCTGCGGAGAGGTCATGTGTGTTGTGTTCGGGGCTGGGGAATATAGCGACACTTTGTCAGCCTTGATATATGATATGCAATATATATATATATATATATATATATATCTGACAATATTTATGCATTTGCTCCGAAATGGTTTTCAAGGATGATTTGGGGGTTATTCCACGTTAAATAAACCAGATTTCAGGAAAGCCAAAGGTTTTAATATTTACGGAGTAATCCATTATTTTGTGGACGGAGACCAAAATGACTGATTTTAGAGCAAAACTACAGGTCAAAACAAACACTGTAGAAAGGTGTCAGAGTCATGATTTTATATTTACACACAGATTAGTAGATCTTTTACTAAACTCAGTTGGTTTCAGCAGCTTTTGTTGCATTATACGTCAATGGAGCGAGTCCAAATATGGGAAAAAACGCTATTTTTGTGACATTTTTCCAAAGTTGGAGTGCCCATAACTCTGGAAGTGTTTAAGATATCTGAATATCCTTTAAAAGTCTGTTTCAGAACAAACTTTTCTTTATTTATCCTCATTTTTAAGGTCCTATATGGTTAACTCCCAGAGATATGAAGCTCTCAATGTGGCTCTGCGTGTAAATTTGGCCTGTTTTCAATGGGCGAAAACCAACCGTTGGACTCATGGTATGAAGCTAGTTTTTCTTGTCCAACAACACAAAGGTCTGAATTAAATGATGTAAAAAAATTAAAACAAAAAAATATTATGATAATAATAATAATAATCTGCAGAAATTATTGTTATGATCCCCCTCAACATAAAAGGATTACTCCGTTAATATTGATCCATGGCATTCAAAAATTTTGCCTTTCATCGTCAATTATTTCACCAGTAAAAAAAATACTAATAATTTCTAAGGTTAGGACCTTCTGGTTGACACAGAATAAATCCTTTTTAAAAGCAGTGAAACCATCATTTAAACCACTCAGACATTGTTGCCACATACTGTATATTCAAAAAGTTTCATGTAAAATATGGTAAAAGGAAAAACTCAAAGATCAATTTAAAGGGGAACTATAATGCCAAATTCACTCTTACATGGTGTTTGTACATAAATGTGAATCGGCCGTGTGTGTATTCGTCAAAAACTGCGTGTCAAAATGAATGGTTTTCGCTTCTGCTGTAAAGTGACGTCACGTTAGAGCAGGCCACGCCCACGACTTGTGACTGACTCCGCCCTATTATCATAGCTCCTCCCCTGAGTGATGGACACACAGTCCTGGAGCAGATACAGAGAGAAAATCGCCTTTCCGAATGTGTTGTTAGCCGATTCCATGGCTAATGCAGCCCAAGTCACCATTGTCTCTGACTGTATTCACGGAGACCAGAGCTATGTCGGGGGCAGGGACCAGCAGCTCATTTGCATTTAAAGAGACATGCACGAAATCTGCGTGTTTTTGATTCCACCCAAAAAGAGGCGTTTATAACATGGTATAATAAATGATCCGTGGGGGATTTTGGGCTGAAACTTCAGACACATTCTGGGGACACCTGAGACTCATATTAGATCTTGTAAAAAGGGGCATAATAGGTCTCCTTTAAATATTTTCATTCATATGCTCCAATATAATACAAGTAAAAAGAGCAATATTTACTGACATATACATTTAAGTGATGATGCAAACGAATCATTGTATCACTCATGAATTGATTCATAATTCAGAACTGATTCAGTTGAGCCGATTCACAGAAATGAATCAAAAACATGTCTGCCACTTAAAGGGATAGTTCACCCAAAAACGTAATTTTTAGAATAATATCTCAGCACTGTAGTTCCATACAATGCACGTGAATGGTAGCCAGAACTTTGAAGCTCTAAAAAGCACATAAAGGCAGCATAAAAGTAATCCATACGACTCCAGTGGTTTAATCCATGTCTTATGAAGCGATATGATAGGTGCGGGTGAGAAACAGATCAATATTTAAGTCTTATTTTACCATAAATCTCCACTTTCACTTTCACATACGACTCCAGTGAGTTAATCCATGTCTTATGAAGCGATTTGATAGGTGTAGTAGAGAAACAGAACAATATTTAAGTCTTATTTTACCATAAATCTCCACTTTCACTTTCACATACGACTCCAGTGGTTTAATCCATGTCTTCTGAAGTGATATGATAGGTGCGGGTGAGAAACAGATCAATATTTAAGTCTTATTTTACCATAAATCTCCACTTTCACTTTCACATACGACTCCAGTGGTTTAATCCATGTCTTATGAAGCGATATGATAGGTGCGGGTGAGATAGGTCAGCCCTTTTTTACTATACATCTCCACTTTCAAACTTTCAAGAGTTCTTTTGTTTTTGGCAATTCACATTCTTCATGCACATTGCCACCTGCTGGTCAAGAAGGAGAATTTATAGTAAAAAAGGACTTTGTAAATGTATCCGTTTCTCACCCACACCTATCATATCACTTCTGAAGACATGGATTAAACCACTGGAGTCTTATGTGAAAGTGAAAGTGGAGATTTATGGTAAAATAAGACTTAAATATTGATCCGTTTCTCACCCACACCTATCATATCACTTCTGAAGACATGGATTAAACCACTGGAGTCGTATGTGAAAGTGAAAGTGGAGATTTATGGTAAATAAGACTTAAATATTGATCCGTTTCTCACCCACACCTATCATATCACTTCTGAAGACATGGATTAAACCACTGGAGTCGTATGTGAAAGTGAAAGTGGAGATTTATGGTAAAATAAGACTTAAATATTGATCCGTTTCTCACCCACACCTATCATATCGCTTCTGAAGACATGGATTAAACCACTTGAGTGTTATGGATTACTTTCATGCTGCCTTTATGTGCTTTGTGGAGCTTTCAAAGTTCTGGTCACCATTCACTTGCATTGTATGGACCTACAGTGCTGAGATATTATTCTAGGGATCTTCATTTGTGATTTTCATATCGGAATCTAACGTATAAAAACAACTAAAAACGTATACGATTAAAAACTCAAAAGGTCATTCTGGACCGACTTCGTGAAATAAGTTTGTAAGTGAAATAAGTGAGATATTATTAAAGCATCTCGGTCATGACGGCACACACCGTCTTCCGGAAGCTCGTGGCCAGATATAAAGCGCATGACAATTATTGCGATATTCACAATGTTGCTACATTTCTCATCGCCAGCCAATCATTGTGCATCTACATCATGAATATTCTATATATCGCCCAGCCATCGTTGTGTTGAGGTGCGTTTCAGAGCTGTTGTTTACAGCGGAGGAGGGTCTGTGTTGTTTTGCAGGTGAATGTGTTGCTTTAATAGTGGTGGACCGTTCTGAAGTCGTATGTTTATTCACGTGGTTCCATCGGGAATCCAGAGAACTTTGTTCTGTTCCTGGTCCACTACGGCCATAAGTTGTGTGCATATGCTGGACAGACTTCCGCCCTGGACGACACCTGCAACACAACAACAGCATCAACACGACTCGCATACCCAACATGTCCCGTCATGTGAACGTCCGTATGCGTTGCAAACCTGTGAAGTATTTGCTGTAGTCTTGTTCGACCCTCTGCGCGGAGTCGAACTGCTCTTTGGAATGTTTTTGTGACACTTTATCTCGCAGATACACGGGATCTTTCTGCTCCCTGAGAAAACACAACACACAAATTAATCACAAATCACAATACAGACAAATAAACACGTGGGACTAGTATCATCACACATCTTCCTAAAGTCTGGACTACATTGCAGTTTATTATGGCTAAGAACCGCCCACTTATGGTGCGTTCACATACAACGCGAACCCGCGAGCATTCCCGCTTCTCTTCCGGAAAAGGACAGGAGGCGGGGCTTCTACGACTCCGTTCATAGTAACGTCCAACCGATAGCTGGAATCAAGTAGACGCGCATATGTTCACGCGCAACTTCCTCGCTCACTTTCGTCCAAGCGACGTCTTTATCCGTCCGGTCTCCGTACACGTATGACGTTGTGTCGTATAATTCGGGTTCCCACACATACGCTACAACAATCGTTTCATCCATTTTTCCAGATTTCTTCTGCTACTACGTCAGTACGTCGGTGACATCCGGACAATCTCAATGCCGATAGGCTTTCGCGACAACGCGTCATGCAGATTTTTGTCAAATTTCGACTTGCGTGAATACGCGAATGAAGCGATTTTGCGCGTTGAGTCGCGCCATCTGCTTCATTCTCGCCACCCCGCGCAAATTCGCATCTATTCGCGTATTTGCATTGACTTTGTACGTAAAATCACGCCGCGTGAAACGCTCGCTACGCTTTGTGTGTGAACGCACCGTTAAGCTGCGTTCACACTGCCGGCGACACGCAGAGACAAAACGACCTCATTCATTTTCAATGAGAGCTGGAGACTTCTGGCAACGTGAGCGACGGCGACCGGATGTGGGCGTGTCCAGTGACACGAGTTGCTTAAATATTGATCTGTTTCTCTACTACACCTATCATATCACTTCTGAAGACATGGATTAAACCACTGGAGTCGTATGTGAAAGTGAAAGTGGAGATTTATGGTATAATAAGACTTAAATATTGATCTGTTTCTCACCCACACCTATCATATCACTTCTGAAGACATGGATTCAACCACTTGAGTCTTATGGATAACTTTCCTGCTGCCTTTATGTGCTTTATGGAGCTTTCAAAGTTCTGGTCACCATTCACGTGCATTGTATGGACCTACAGAGCTGAGATATTCTTCATGGGATCTTCATATGTACACTGCCGGCGACACGCAGAGACAAAACGACCTCATCTCATTCAATTTCAATGAGAGCTGGCGACTTCTGGCAACGTGAGCGACAGCGAACGGATGTGGGCGTGTCCAGCGACACGAGTCGCTGTCACAAGTTGAGAAATGTTTAACTTTATGCAAATGGTGGTTGGCCGCAAAACGGGCCAAATGGGCCGCGATAAGCTAAAATGACAGCGAATCCCCCCCCCCCCCCCCCCCCAACAAATTTTGGGCCAGTTGCTACGTAAATCCTGGGCCAATTAGTCTTCCCAGTCCAGCCCTGGAATCAAATCGGGAATCGGTTTCGATACCCTGCCCTATAAACGAGCATTAAAAATGACTTACTTGATCTGCTTGGCATTTTTGTATCGTATGAAAATGACGATGGGGTAAATGTTGACGACATGCAGGCGCTCGATGGCATGTGGTGCGATGTCAAGCAGACAGTGACAGTCCTGAGAGAGAGAGAGAGAGAGAGAGAGAGAGCATGACATCAGCAGTGAGGCAGCTGAGAGGAAAATGAAGTGTTCAATGAAGAATCGTCTCTCACCTTATCTGTCATTTCCTTAACGGAGGCTACTGTGGTCACATCAAAGTGTCCGCTCCGCCGCTTGTAGTCGATGAAGAGACAATCTTTAACCCCTCGCTCAATGGCCTGCTGGGTCGCCTTCATTCCCTCTGAGCAATACAGAGAGAGCGGGTCGATAAAGTTGACATTGAGGCTTAAATAAGTAACATTAAGTGTACAGTGTAAACTTCTCTCCCCAGACAAAAAGAATATTTCAGCTCTGTAGGTCCATACAATGCAAATATTGATCCGTTTCTCACCCACACCTATCATATCACTTCTGTAGACATGGATTAAACCACTGGAGTCGTATGTGAAAGTGAAAGTGGAGATTTATGGTAAAATAAGACTTAAATATTGATCTGTTTCTCACCCACACCTATCATATCACTTCTGTAGACATGGATTAAACCACTGGAGTCGTATGTGAAAGTGAAAGTGGAGATTTATGGTAAAATAAGACTTAAATATTGATCTGTTTCTCACCCACACCTATCATATCACTTCAGAAGACATGGATTAAACCACTGGAGTCGTATGTGAAAGTGAAAGTGGAGATTTATGGTAAAATAAGACTTAAATATTGATCTGTTTCTCACCCACACCTATCATATCACTTCTGAAGACATGGATTCAACCACTGGAGTCGTATGTGAAAGTGAAAGTGGAGATTTATGGTAAAATAACACTTAAATATTGATCTGTTTCTCACCCACACCTATCATATCACTTCAGAAGACATGGATTAAACCACTGAAGTCGTATGTGAAAGTGAAAGTGGAGATTTATGGTAAAATAAGACTTAAATATTGATCTGTTTTTCACCCACACCTATCATATCACTTCTGAAGACATGGATTCAACCACTGGAGTCGTATGTGAAAGTGAAAGTGGAGATTTATGGTAAAATAAGACTTAAATATTGATCTGTTTCTCACCCACACCTATCATATCACTTCTGAAGACATGGATTAAATCACTGGAGTTGTATGGATTACTTTTATGCTGCCTTTATGTGCTTTTGTAGAGCTTCAAAAGTTTACACCCCATTGACTTGCATTGTATGGACCAACAGAGCTGAAATATTCTTCTAAAAATCTTAGTTTGTGTTCAGCTGAAGAAACTAAGTCACATCTGGGATGGCATGAGTTGAGAAAACTTATGAGAAAAGTCACAGCACCTAAAATGAACTTTCCCTTATATATTCATATAAACATTTTGACATGTTTTAAAGGAGCACAGGCAGAAAAGTGGACTTGAATTGTATTGTGTAAATGTTGCATCATCTGTATTCATTCACAGCACAGTTTCAACAAGTTAAAAACATTGCAATGCCCGTTTATGTGAAGTGATGGTGATGATGCGAGCGGATCTCACCCGGTAAACAGCGGCAGTACTTCCCAGGAGCCTCTCTGAGCAGCATGTCTTTGACTGGCTCCACAAGAGGCCCCAATATCAACACCGGTCTGCGATTGGTCGATTCCACTTTCTGCACACGTTGATAGGCCACGCTTAAACAATCTGAACACACATAATTAATGAGATTAACGGTGTCATTCAAACTTGAACTGCAGTGGACTCACTGTTTCAAAAACATAATAAAAGTCCCGTTTTGATATTGCGTGTTTTCATAATAAAAGTCCCGATTTGATATAGCGTTTTCATAATAAGTCCCGATTTGATATCGCGTGTTTTCATAATAAAAGTCCCGTTTTGATATCGCGTGTTTTCATAATAAAAGTCCCGATTTGATATCGCGTGTTTTCATAATAAAAGTCCCGTTTTGATATCGCGTGTTTTCATAATAAAAGTCCCGATTTGATATCGCGTGTTTTCATAATAAAAGTCCCGATTTGATATCGCGTGTTTTCATAATAAAAGTCCCGATTTGATATCGCGTGTTTTCATAATAAAAGTCCCGATTTGATATCGCGTGTTTTCATAATAAAAGTCCCGTTTTGATATCGCGTGTTTTCATAATAAAAGTCCCGTTTTGATATCGCGTGATTTCATAATAAAAGTCCCGATTTGATATCGCGTGTTTTCATAATAAAAGTCCCGTTTTGATATCGCGTGTTTTCATAATAAAAGTCCCGATTTTACATTGCGTGTTTTCATAATAAAAGTCCCGTTTTGATATTGCGTGTTTTCATAATAAAAGTCCCGTTTTGAAATGTTTTCATTTGTACTCCTCATGTGTTTCTGGAGCATTGCTATCGTGAAATAGAGATCGGATATCAATGTTGAACCCTTTGAGAAGATATATCATTTGTTAATATTAATTAAATTTTAGACAGTAAATTATACATTAAATGTAAGCAGAGTGACGTCACTACCGCATGCGGACGATTGCGTATCAACAGGTTAATGACATTAACGTCAAACTCCATTTAAATCAAATCCGAGACGAGTCTTCCGTGTGCTTCACGAGAGCAGTGTATGTGTGTGATGCACAGAGTTGCTCCTTACGTCTTTTGGAGAAGCAGATGTCTATGTAGATGATCAACAACCAATCAATTCACTTGGTTTAGAAAAGAGCCAATGCTTCCCATAAAACACTGGACTCTCCGTTTGTAGGGTTTGACATGATAGCTTGTAGTGTTTGCGCTGGATGTATAGAAAGAAAACCGTCTCACCCTCCATGTACGGCATGGAATCTGTGCTGATGGCATCGGCCGCAGGGGCATCGCGGGCGTCTTTGGAGCTGTTGCGCTTGTGTTTGAGTTTACGACGAAAGAACGACCGACGTGCCACGGCCGATAGTGTTTTACCAGAACCGCTGTCATCTTTGCTGTCGGTGACGCTGAATCGCCGTTGCGAGTCTTGGTCAATCCTACACACACACACACACACACACACACACACAAAAATCAGTTTTAAACAGACCGAGATGTTTGTTAAACAAAATCAGTGATCATTACATGAATACTGGGTAAAGACATACATGCACTTGCTCGGCACGTGTCCTTGCACCAGTTTCTGAGCATTCTCATCCAGTTGCCATGCCAACCAGTAGCCGAAATTTCCCATGGGCATTGTGTCGTCCACGTAGAGAATATCATCCTTCTTAAAAGTCAACTCGTGCTCCAACTCGCCAACATGGTCAAACAACGCCCTGAACGCATGAGAATGCACATCATTCATCTTCAAGTCGCTCCAGAGTGACTCTTTCCACTCAACCAGGGAAAGAGTGCGTTACCTGATGTAGAATCCATCTCCAGGTGTGTCTTTAATCCTCCTGAAGTGTTCGGGTCGGTTCTGGACTCTGAGGGTGATGGTCTCTGCTGGTTTCAGGATCTCTAGATAAACCTCCTCGGCGGTTTTATTCTTTAAACTTACGGAGTTACACTGCAAACCGGAAATAACGTCACAACACCGCATTAACAGTTAGCCTATACTGCGAATAAAACTTAAACATGAAGTTGTCTTTATCTGATGTACCTTACAGCTTAAAATGTTTGTAATGGCTAAACCAATACAAAAGTGTATATTATACTGTATATGTACATTAAAATGAGAAACCTCCAAGGAACACTACTTCTATCCTTTTCTCTTAACCAGCCACAGCATCGCACGACAAGACTGTCAAAAGTACCTCCAGTATGACGTCTCCAGGCTGAAGCCCAGCAGCTCCTCCAGCAGGACTGTCCTCCTCCAGACTCTCCACGAAAACACCCGTCAGGTTTCCACCACAGAGCTTCAAGCCCAGATCCACCTGTGTCTTCCTCAACACCACCTGCCTCGGCTCCGGCCGTTTCCCGGCCTCACTCCGGTCTCTGGCCAATCACAGAGCAGTTAGACCACAGTTAGACCAATCAGAGCAGTGGGCGTGGCCAGGACGCAGGTCAATAGCACATTTATCCATTACCTGACGACAATGTGAGGACTGGATGTGGGTGTGGCCAGTTTGGAGGGTGGGATCATGATGCCCTCGTCATGCTCACTGAGGGCATCTATGCTGGAGTGCGTGTCGGGTGTTCCGGGTGTCGAGTGAGAGCTTATGGACGATTCCATACGGGAGCTGACATCAAAAACACACACAAAGCATGACCAGCATGACTCTGCTGCTCTTTCAAAATATATCTCTGTTGAAAATGTGTGTGGGTACCTCGAGCGAGAGTGATTGCCCAGTTGGTACATGTGCGGGTTGTATTGTGCCAGTATAGTGATGATGTCACACTGCTGGCCTATGATGAGTCTCGCCTGCTGCTCGGTGGCGTTCCTCAGATTAATGCCGTTAAACTACACACAGAAACAGTAATGAGGTTCACATATGCATTTAGGATTTCAATTTAACCTTTGTGCACTGTTCGATCAATTTAGTTTCTTTGATAAAACTGGTATGCATCATCTGAGTGGCTCAAGGCGTGGCTACTCCTTCATTTGCCATCTAAACACACACAACCAATTTTTTACTGGATTCGATGAGTCTAAGTGCTGTGACAAAAACATACGAACACACGTGTTCTTTGTAGTCATATTTGATAGGAAAGGAATTGGCAAAACTTTAATACATCCACAGTGCAGATCACATGTACGCACTCTCACTCACTCGCTCACTCACGCACTCTCACTCACTCACGCACTCTCACTCACTCGCTCACTCACGCACTCTCACTCACTCGCTCACTCACGCACTCTCACTCACTCACGCACTCTCACTCACGCACTCTCACTCACTCGCTCACTCACGCACTCTCACTCACTCGCTCGCTCACTCACTCACGCACTCTCACTCACTCACTCTCACGCACTCTCACTCACGCACTCTCACTCACTCACTCTCACTCACTCTCACTCACTCACTCTCACGCACTCTCACTCGCTCACTCACGCACTCTCACTCGCTCACTCACGCACTCTCACTCACTCTCACTCACTCTCACTCACTCACTCTCACTCACTCTCACTCACGCACTCTCACTCACGCACTCTCACTCACTCACTCTCACTCACTCACTCTCACGCACTCACTCTCACGCACTCTCACGCACTCACTCTCACTCACTCACGCACTCTCACTCACTCACTCACGCACTCTCACTCACTCACTCTCACTCACTCTCACTCACTCACTCTCACGCACTCTCACTCACTCACTCACGCACTCTCACTCACTCTCACTCACTCACTCACTCTCACTCACTCACGCACTCTCGCTCACTCACGCACTCTCGCTCACTCGCACTCTCGCTCGCTCACGCACTCTCACTCGCTCGCTCGCACTCTCACTCGCTCGCACTCTCACTCGCTCGCACTCTCACTCGCTCGCTCACACACTCTCACTCACTCACACACTCTCACTCACTCACTCACTCTCACGCACTCTCACTCACGCACTCTCACTCACTCACTCTCACTCACTCACTCACTCTCACTCACTCACTCTCACTCACGCACTCTCACTCACTCACTCTCACTCACTCACTCTCACTCACTCACTCTCACTCACTCACTCACTCTCACGCACTCACTCTCACGCACTCACTCTCACGCACTCACTCTCACGCACTCACTCTCACGCACTCACTCTCACGCACTCTCACTCACTCTCACGCACTCTCACGCACTCACTCTCACTCACGCACTCTCACTCACGCACTCTCACTCACTCACTCTCACTCACTCTCACTCACGCACTCTCACTCACTCGCTCACTCACGCACTCTCACTCACTCTCACTCACGCACACTCACTCACTCTCACTCACGCACTCTCACTCACTCACTCACGCACTCTCACTCACGCACTCACTCACGCACTCTCACTCACTCACGCACTCTCACTCACTCACTCACTCACTCACGCACGCACGCACTCACTCACTCGCGCACTCTCACTCACGCACTCTCACTCACTCACTCACTCACGCACTCTCACTGACTCACTTGCACGCACTCTCACGTGCTCTCACTCACTCACTTGCACGCGCTCTCACTCACTCACGCACGCGCTCTCACTCACGCACGCGTTCTCACTCACGCACGCGTTCTCACTCACTCACTTGCACGCACTCTCACGTGCTCTCACTCACTCTCACGCGCTCTCACTCACTCACTCACTTGCACGCACTCTCACGCGCTCTCACTCACTCACTCACTTGCACGCGCTCTCACTCACTCTCACTCACTCACGCGCTCTCACTCACTCACTCACGCACGCGCTCTCACTCACTCACTCACTTGCACGCACTCTCACGCGCTCTCACTCACTCACTCACTTGCACGCACTCTCACGCGCTCTCACTCACTCACTCACTTGCACGCGCTCTCACTCACTCTCACTCACTTACGCGCTCTCACTCACTCACTCACGCACGCGCTCTCACTCACTCACTCACTTGCACGCACTCTCACGCGCTCTCACTCACTCACTCACTTGCACGCACTCTCACTCACTCTCACTCACTCACGCACGCACGCGCTCTCACTCACTCACGCACGCGCTCTCACTCACTCACGCACGCGCTCTCACTCACTCACTCACTCACGCACGCGCTCTCACTCACTCACTCACTTGCACGCGCTCTCACTCACTCACTCACTTGCACGCACTCTCACTCACTCTCACTCACTCACGCACGCACGCGCTCTCACTCACTCTCACTCACTCACGCACGCACGCGCTCTCACTCACTCTCACTCACTCACGCACGCGCTCTCACTCACTCACTCACGCACGCGCTCTCACTCACTCACTCACTCACTTGCACGCGCTCTCACTCACTCACTCACTCACTTGCACGCGCTCTCACTCACTCTCACTCACTCACGCACGCGCTCTCACTCACTCTCACTCACTCACGCACGCGCTCTCACTCACTCACTCACTTGCACGCGCTCACTCACTCACTCACTTGCACGCGCTCTCACTCACTCACTCACTTGCACGCGCTCTCACTCACTCTCACTCACTCACGCACGCACGCGCTCTCACTCACTCTCACTCACTCACTCTCACGCGCTCTCACGCACTCTCACTCACTCACTCACTCACGCACTCACTCACTCACTCACTCACGCGCTCTCACTCACTCACGCACTCTCACTCACTCACGCACTCACTCACGCACTCTCACTCACTCACGCACTCTCACTCACGCACTCACTCACTCGCTCTCGCACGCGCTCTCGCTCGCACGCGCTCACTCACTCACTCACTCTCTCACTCACTCACTCACTCACTCTCTCTCTCACTCACTCACTCACTCACTCACTCACTCACTCACTCACTCACTCACTCACGCACTCACTCACTCACTCACTCACTCACGCGCTCTCACTCACTCACGCGCTCTCACTCACTCACGCGCTCTCGCACTCTCACGCACTCTCTCACGCACTCTCACGCACTCTCTCACGCACTCTCACGCACTCTCACGCACTCACTCACTCACTCACTCTCGCACGCGCTCTCGCTCGCACGCGCTCACTCACTCACGCACGCGCTCTCACTCACTCACTCACTCTCTCACTCACTCACTCACGCACGCGCTCTCACTCACGCACTCACTCTCACTCACTCACTCACACACGCGCTCTCACTCATGCACTCGCTCTCACTCGCTCACTCACTCACTCACACGCACGCGCTCTCACGCACTCGCTCTCACGCACTCGCACGCGCTCTCACGCACTCGCTCTCACGCACTCGCACGCTCCCTCACGCACGCACTCGCACGCTCCCTCACGCACGCACTCTAACGCACGCACGCACGCGCTCTCACTCGCTCACGCACGCACTCTAACGCACGCACACACGCGCACTCACGCACGCGCTCTCACTCGCTCACGCACGCTCGCTCACGCACGCACTCTAACGCACGCACACACATGCGCGCACTCATTCACTCACGCACTGTTGCAATTATTTTATTTTTTATTTGTCAAATAAAATCAGTAATTCAGCCACAATGCAGAACACAGACAAATGTATCTTGCTAAAACCAGAAATGCACTAGTGTGTCTCTGCTGCCACCTACTGGTTATTCTTGTCATGATGTTCAAGTCATGTAATTGTTCTTTTATTTTGCACCACATGGCAACAATCTGCTCCCAATATATATTACTCGTTTCCATATTTTCTTCATGTTTAAACTTTTAAAAGTGTAGGTTTTTACTGTAGTGATATTAAAATACATTTTGGAAATGTATGGGTGTAATTGAGAAATTTAAAAGGTAGTTAAGAAACAAACAGTGCACAAGGGTTCAAAGAACCTCTTCATTGCTCACTATTAGACTCAGTCACCTTTCACTTTAATGTATGGGGGGAAAAAAGAGGCAAGAAAGTGAATGGTGACTCATATGGGTGTGAAACAACATGAGGGTGAATATATGATGACAACATTTGAATTTGTGGGTGAACTATCCCTTTAAAAACATACCTCGAGAAGCTGATCTCCAAACTCCAGGTGGTGCTGTTGAGCGATGCTGCCCCCCGTTACCTTAGAAACAAAAATGCCTCCGTTCTCCCCGCCCACAATGGAAATGCCCAGAGGTTCTGCCCCTTTGGGGATGGTGACACACCGTGGCTCCTCTATGTACGGCCTGAAAAACAAAAATAAATGTTATATACACACATGAAAAGGCTTGTGCCAACATCCATTCATGTTCTCAACAATGTCCTATAAAAACAGGCCTCAAACCACCATAATCAATAACATCAATCAATAACAACTCCCTGCACATGCATTCATTTCTACTTGCAGGTTTGTCACTTACATTGTAATTGCTTTTACTCCAATATATGTGCCACAACACTGTAATTTGTGACCCACACTAACAAGCAGCTAAAAGTTTGGAATAATGTACAGCTTTTGCTTGAGTTTTCATGCTAAATTGCTAATTTGGTACTAGAAAATCACTCGCCATTATATCAAACACAGCTGAAAGATATTTGGTTCATTAAATGAAGCTTAACTTTGTCTGTGTGGCACAGTATGCAATAGACTGGCATGTCTTAAGGTCAATATTAGGCCAAACATGGCAAATAAGAAACGGCTTTCTCTAGAAAATCAATGTTTTGAGAAATGAAGGCTGTACAATGCTTAAAATTGCCAAAAAATCTTAAGATTTCATATAAAGGTGTAACTACAGTCTTCAAAGACAAAGCACGACTGTCTCTAACAAGGACAGAAAGAGATGTGGAAGACCAGATGTGCAACTAAACAAGAGGATAAGTACATCAGAGTCTCTAGTTTGAGAAATAGACGCCTCACATGTCCTCCGCTGACAGCTTCATTGAATTCTACCCGCTCAACAACAGTTTCATGTACAACAGTAAAGAGAAGACTCTTATGGGAAGAATTGCAAAGAAAAAGCCACTTTTGAAACAGAAACACAAGAAGAAAAGGTTCGAGTGGGCAAAGAAACAGACATTGGACAACAGATAATTGGAAAAGAGTGTTACGGATCTAAACCCCACTGAGCTTTTGTGGGATCAGCGACTGTAAGGTGCGTGAGAAGTGCCCGACAAGACAGTCACATCTATGGCAAGTGCTACAGGAAGTGTGGGGGTGAAAGGTCAAGTGCTACAGGAAGTGTGGCGTAAAAGGTCATGTGCTACAGGAAGTGTGGGGTGAAAGGTCAAGTGCTACAGGAAGTGTGGTGTAAAAGGTCATGTGCTACAGGAAGTGTGGGGTGAAAGGTCATGTACTACAGGAAGTGCTACAGGAAGTAGGTCAAGTGATACAGGAAGTAGGTCAAGTGCTACAGGAAGTGCGGGGTGAAAGGTCATGTGCTACAGGAAGTATGGGGTGAAAGGTCAAGTGCTACAGGAAGTGTGGGGTGAAAGGTCAAGTGCTACAGGAAGTGCTACAGGAAGTAGGTCAAGTGATACAGGAAGTGTGGGGTGAAAGGTCAAGTGCCACAGGAAGTGTGGGGTGAAAGGTCAAGTGCTACAGGAAGTGGTACAGGAAGTAGGTCAAGTGCTACAGGACGTGTGGGGTGAAAGGTCAAGTGCTACAGGACGTGTGGGGTGAAAGGTCAAGTGCTACAGGACGTGTGGGGTGAAAGGTCAAGTGCTACAGGAAGTGTGGGGTGAAAGGTCAAGTGCTACAGGAAGTGTGGCGTAAAAGGTCATGTGCTACAGGAAGTAGGTCAAGTGCTACAGGAAGTGTGGCGTAAAAGGTCATGTGCTACAGGAAGTAGGTCAAGTGCTACAGGAAGTGTGGGGTGAAAGGTCAAGTGCTACAGGAAGTGTGGGGTGAAAGATCAAGTGCTACAGGAAGTGTGGGGTGAAAGGTCACCTGAGTATCTGGACAAACTGACCGCTAGAATGTCATGGATCTGCAAAGCTGTCATTGCTGCACATGGAGGGATGTTTTGACGAGAACCCTTTTACAAATTGTAATAGTAATTTTCCACGTTATTAATGTCCTGACTGATACATTGTAATCAGTTGAATGCCAATTTGGTGAATTAAAGTACCAATTTCTGTCCATAAGAGCAAAATCTGTACATTATTCCAAACTTTTGGCCAGCAGAGTATTCAACAGTGAGATTCGGTTTTCTAATCTAATACTAATCTAGCAAGCAGAATTCTCAGAGTGCTGATATTTAGGATAAAAGCACTGGCACACGTCAGTCCGCTTGTCTGTGTTCTTAAGAGCTCTAGACAGTCCGTGCGTTGCTCGGTTTTCACGTAGGCGACTATCAGAGTGACAGAACAAACCTCAGGGTCCGTAAAGACGCAAACCGCGATTTCTGAGCTCGAGATAGCTTCAGGTAAAACCCGTTATGCAACACACATCTGGAGCAGGAAGGAGAAAAGAGAGAGAAAGACAGACTAGAAAGGAGAACAGGTGTAAAGAAGATTTTATGTAGATAAACTAGGAAGGAAAGAATGAACAGTCCAAACTACTAAAGGCTTGAGATAGCTCACGACATGAGGACAATTGTTAACTCTAAAGATGTCTGTTTTGACTCTACCGGTCTCTTCTCCTGTCTCCTAAAGGCACGGGGCTGACTGACAGCCTCGTCTGGATGGAGATGGAGCCCTGTGATTGGCTGCCGGTGAAGGAGGTGGCGTCCAGAGGAGAGAGGGGCGGAGTTGCGAGACTGGGGCTGCTGCAGTCGGAGTGAGACAGAGATCCTGAAACACGGAGCAAAAACATTCCTTAACGGATACAAACGCAATTATTCTCCAGATTCTTACATTCCTGCAAGTTTAGATTCAGAGTATTGTTTACTGGAAGGACACAAATGAAAAAATGAAAAAAGTTCAATTTATCTGCGTGTGATCCGCACCTCTGTCCGAGCCCTGAACGGACCGGGCGTAGCGAGGCGTGGTGGGGATTTTAATGCGCTGCTCCTGATACCGAGACAAACCTGCAGAGGAAACACAAACATATTGATTATCGATCACCGATGACAGATTACTGATTCTAGATTACCAATCACAAATCTCAGATTACAGCTTTAAGACTAGATTTTTATTAATAATTAAATACATATTTTAGGATACCAATCACAGATTACATTTTATAAATGCACGTTATCAATCATAGCTCATAGATTTGAGAATACTGTATTGCAAGTATTGAAGTCGCACCTGGTCAAAATTACATTGTTGAAAGAAAAGTCTCATCTGTGAATAAATCGCCCTGACAGGTTGCATGCAGCAGACATTTTTTTAAGAATAAATTATGTTAAATCGTTTCGGATTATAAATCACAGGACCTTTCATATGATGGAAAACACTACTTATAATCAGAAAACACAGATGATTTACTACAGATTAGTAAGACTTTGTCCTATTAAAACTACAGATTAATACTGCCAATCTCAGATTAAGGACTGAAGATTACATTCACAGATTACCAATTTTATATTAAAAATCAAATATATCTTTTAGATTACTAATGGCAGATTACATATTTTAGATTACTTATTTTAGATTACTAATGGCAGATTACATATTTTAGATTACAAATGGCAGATTACATATTTTAGATTACCAATAAATGACCAAATATTTTAGATTACTAATGGCGGATTACATATTTTAGATTACTAATGACAAATTACATATTTTAGATTACCAATAATTAACTAAATATTTTATATTACTAATGACAGATTACATATTTTATATTACTAATGACAGATTACATATTTTAGATTACTAATGGCAGATTACATATTTTAGATTACATATTTTAGATTACTAATGGCAAATTACATATTTCAGATTACAAATAGCAGATTACATATTTCAGATTACTTATGGCAGATTACATATTTCAGATTACTAAAAACAGATTACATATTTCAGATTAATATTGACAGATTACATATTTCAGATTACTAATGAGATTACATATTTTAGATTACTAATGACAGATTACATATTTCAGATTACTAATGGCAGATTACATATTTCAGATTACTACTGACAGATTACATATTTCAGATTAATATCGACAGATTACATATTTCAGATTACTACTGAGATTACATATTTCAGATTACTACTGACAGATTACATATTTCAGATTACTACTGACAGATTACATATTTTAGATTACTAATGAGATTACATATTTCAGATTACTAATGAGATTACATATTTCAGATTACTAATGACAGATTACATATTTCAGATTACTAATTACCGATTACATATTTCATATTAATAATGACAGATTACATATTTGAGATTACCAATAATTGACCAAATATTTTAGATTACTAATGGCAGATTACATATTTGAGATTACTAATGACAGATTACATATTTTAGATTACCAATAATTGACCAAATATTTTAACTACTAATGGCAGATTACATATTTCAGATTACTAATGACAGATTACATAGTTCAGATTACTAATGGCAGATTACATATTTCAGATTACTAATGACAGATTACATATTTTAGATTACCAATAATTGACCACATATTTTAGATTACCAATAATTGACCACATATTTTAGATTACTAATGACAGAT
The DNA here is from genome assembly GCA_032164185.1 of Moxostoma hubbsi. Classification (NCBI taxonomy): domain Eukaryota; kingdom Metazoa; phylum Chordata; class Actinopteri; order Cypriniformes; family Catostomidae; genus Moxostoma; species Moxostoma hubbsi. Next base: position 521,869 of record JAVLUX010000173.1, on the reverse strand, counting down.
TACATATCTCAGATTACTAATGACAGATTACATATTTCAGATTACTAATGACAGATTACATATTTTAGATTACCAATAATTGACCACATATTTTAGATTACTAATGACAGATTACATATCTCAGATTACTAATGACAGATTACATATCTCAGATTACTAAAGACAGATTACATATTTTAGATTTACAGATTAAAGAGTTCAGATCACGAATCTACTGCTAATAGATTTGAGATTCTCACAATTATCGTTACTACTATGAGACAGAAAATGGTGATTGCTACACGAGTCAGACTTCCATAGAAGAGTTTGTGTGTGTGTTGACCTTTTCTCGCGGAGGAGGGCAGGGAGTTGGTATTATGTACTGATCCACGGGAACTGTCGAATAATTCACCAGAACGTTTGTGGTTGAGATCCACACTCCAGCGGCCCTGGTGCTGTGGACTGGGGTTTACAACAACACAGATTTACTCTCTCTCAGCAGAACCGGCCTAATGCATCACACAGGAAAGTGTGTGTGTGTGTGTGTACCTGACTTGTGTGTATGTGTGTCCTGGGGCAGCTGGTGAATTAGTGGTTTTGACACAGTGACTCCAGGCTGTGTACACTGGGTTTTTCATCACCGCAGTGACAGCAGGGTATGGAGACAGAGTTCTTGGAGTGCCGTCTAGACATACACAATTAAACGTTGTCAACATCGCCCATACAAGTAGAAAAAGTGGTTCAGTGTGGACAAACAAACAGCTAGTAACTGAAAAGGAAGTCAGCCAGATTTGTCCCTTCTATTTGAGCAGGTGTTTGTGGTGTGAAACTCACGTGGTTGTGCAGGTGAGAAGCCTGTACTGTGACGATTTGAACGGAAAGGGGAGAAGCGAACCAGATCCACAGGCTCAGGAGAATGTTCATCGTGAGAGATGCTCTGCAGCAGAGGAGAGAACATTGAAGAACTGAATTACACGCAGTACACATGTGCAGTTTGGGCGAGTTAGTTCAGTTACAGAGTAGCAACAGGCGAGTAACAGAGACAGTACGTGTAATGTATTACAGATGAAAGAGTCCAAAATGAACACTAGCGAAGCACCAAATGCGAGTTAATGCAGATTGGCCGGGAAACATTATGCAGTTCAACAAAATTGTGTGTGTGGGGTGGGTTGGCAGTTTTTGAGACCGGAGCAGTTTCAGAAGAGACTGACTCAACTCGTATGTGATGCTGCGAGTGACACAAAGACTTGTGCTGTTTAACGTTAATATGGAAGGTAAAATAAAATACAAATACATACTCATATACACACACACACACACACACACACACACACACACTCATACACACACACAAACACACACTCATATACACACACGCATATACACACACACACACACACACACACACACACACACTCATACACACACACACACACACACACACACAAACACACTCATATACACACACACAAACACACACTCATATACACACACGCATATACACACTCACATTCATATACACACGCACACGCGCGCACATACACACACGCGCGCACACGCACGCACACACACACACACACACGCACACTCATATACACACACACACACACACACACACACACACACTCACACACACATTCATATACACACGCACACGCGCGCACACGCACACGCGCGCGCACACACGCACGCGCACACACGCACGCGCACACACGCACGCGCACACACGCACGCGCACACACACGCACTCATATACACTCATACACACATATACACGCACACACTCATATACACGCACACACTCATATACACGCACACACACGCGCACGCACACACACGCGCACGCACACACACGCGCACGCACACACACGCGCACACACACACACACGCGCACGCACGCACGCACGCACGCGCACGCACGCACGCACGCGCGCACACAAATTCAACAAATAAAATTACATTATACAGTGTTTCTTCAACTTCAGGCACTTTCAATAAAACAAATAGATTTCAACTTTCTTTTTTAATATGAAGGTCTCTTTTACCTTCATCGTTCATTTGTGGTCCTTTTCAAATGTCTTCTGTATAGATTTGACTGTTTTAGCCTTCAGACCCAGACTTAAATATTGATGTTTTTCTCACCCACACCTAACGTATCACTTCTGAAGACATGGATTAAACCACTGGAGTCTTATGGATTACTTTTATGCTGCCTTTATGTGCTTTTTAGAGCCTCAAAGTTCTGGCCACCATGGACCTACAGAGCTGAAATATTCTCCTAAAAATCTTCACTTGTGTTCTGCAGAATAAAGTCAGTCATTGACATCTGGCATGTGTGTTGGCGTTACAGTACCTGCGGAACTGGCATCTTCAGGGGAGTGAGACTGCGGCGCTGGGCGGGTGCAGAGTTCGGTCTTCCTCTCTTCATCTCTAGTTCATCTGCACTCTGTCCAGGTAACTCCTCCATAAACGGCCCTCCACCGCCAGACCCCTGTCTCCGAGGAACATTCCCACTGTGGTCCCGACCTTCAGCATCATGATCGGGTTTATCTCCGGGACCGAGGCAGGGCGTGGTCTGAATAGGCGTGGCTGGGGGGGAGCCTGTGGTGATGGTCGAATCGGAGGCGGAGCTTCCCTGCGCTTTGTGTTTGAATTTGAAAGAATCACTGCGTTTTGGTGGCTCGGGTGGGATGTGTGGTGCCCCCTCTGACCAGGAGCTCTGCGGGGAATGTTTGGACATTTGAGACAAATTGGCATAGTCCAGTTTGGACGGCGTTTCTGGCCGTTTAAACATATCCGCGTCAAATATCGACTTCCGCTTCGTTCGGGTCTTAAATATAGAGAGCGGCGGTACGCTATCGGCAGTCGTCATGGCGACGGCCATCATTTTAGGCCAAGTGCCGCCACTTTGCTTCTGTGGGACACGTCTCCAGTCCTGACCCGTCTCTACTGTGGTACAGTCACCGGGGGAAACGGGGTGAAAGGTCAAAGGTCGTTTAGAGGTTGCATGCGGACAGCAGATCTCATGATAGGGTTCCGGGCGATACAGCGCCACACGCTGGCCGCGCTCGCTCTCGACATCGCGGGCGGGGCTGTACACGTCTTTCTGAGAGTGGCTGCTGATTGGCTGTTTCCTGTAGGGCTGCAGATGGTCTGTCGACTTCCCGTTGGAGTTCCTCTCGCAGTCACGTGGGCTCTCAGCGATACTCTGACCGGACATACTCTGAGGAAAGAACTGGGCAGAGGGCGAAACATCAATTTGAAGAAGTTGTACATGAATTTTTGAATTGTTTAGACACACAAGTTTTGCAATCGCACCGTGCTCAGGTGGAAATGCTACAGGAACCGTTCCTCGCCATGCTCAGAACTATTCGGCACGATGGTGGAAATACACTTTTAAGTAACCAATCACATCTCACCTTTAGGATGGAAAGAGAAACGGATTCTCTGCAGCTCCGCAGAAGATTCTCACATTCACTCACTGACTTATTATCAAGCGAAATGCCATTTATCTGCCAGAGAAAACAGAACAAATTTTAAATAAATCGCATGATAACATACCATGACACATGTTACCTAAGATATCTTTCATCTATATTGCTTACATTTACATTTATATTTATGCATTTGGCAGATGCTTTTATCCAAAGTGACTTACAGTGCACTTATTACAGGGACAATCCCCCCGGAGCAACCTGGAGTTAAGTGTCTTACTCAAGGACACAATGGTGGTGACTGTGGGGATCAAACCAGCAACCTCCTGATTACCAGTTATGTGCTTTAGACCACTACGCCACCACCAAAGCGACTTACAGTGCACTTATTACAGGGACAATCCCCCCGGAGCAACCTGGAGTTAAGTGCCTTACTCAAGGACACAATGGTGGTGACTGTGGGGATCAAACCAGCAACCTCCTGATTACCAGTTATGTGCTTTAGCCCACTACGCCACCACCAAACTGACTTACAGTGCACTTATTACCGGGACAATCCCCCCGGAGCAACCTGGAGTTAAGTGTCTTACTCACGGACACAATGGTGTTGGCCGTGGGGTTTGAACCAGCAACCTCCTGATTACCAGTTATGTGCTTTAGCCCACTACGCCACCACCAAAGCGACTTACAGTGCACTTATTACAGGAACAACCCCCCGGAGCAACCTGGAGTTAAGTGTCTTACTCAAGGACACAATGGTGGTGACTGTGGGGATCAAACCAGCAACCTCCTGATTACCAGTTATGTGCTTTAGCCCACTACGCCACCAATACTCTCATCACTACATTTATTCTAACGAGCCAATACACATGCAAATAGATCTCTGCTCTGGCTCCCAATCAGATGTGAAACACCACCATTTCTTCTAATAACACTTATTAAGCATTTAGGCACTGAAGGCACAAGTTCGTTAAGTTTAGAAAGTGTCATTTTCCCCCCATTCATCCATTATGTTGGTCTTCAGCTACTCGATTGTACGGGGTCTCCGTTGCCGTATGGTGCTCTACATAATGCGCCACACATACTCAATTGGAGATGGTCAGGACTGCGGGCATGCCAATCTAGCACCCGCACTCTCTGCTTACACAGCCATGCGCACGTGTAATCCGGGAAGTATGTGGTTTGAAGTTGTCCAACTGGAAAATGCCGGGACGTCCCTGGAAAAGACGGTGCTGGATGGCATTGACAGCTGGTCTGCATTGATGGTGCCCTCACAGATGAGCGAGTTACCCATGCTATGGGCACAGACACACCCCTGGCCCATACAGACACTGGCTTTTGGACTTGACGCTGATAACGGCTTGGATAGCCCATTTCCTCTTTGACCCGGAGAACATGATGGCTGTGTTTTTCTCTTCAGACTCATCAGACCAAAAAACACACAATTAGCATAGACCACAAACAGTCGAGACCGCGCCCATCCCATCTGAAATCACACCGTGGGCTTTAGAAATATTGGCTGCCCCAGTTTTTCGCATATCCCAACTAAGCTGGGGTCAGCCATGATACGGCGCCCCTGGAGCAGACAGGGTAACGGGACTTGCTCCAGGGCCCAACAGTGGCATCATGGCAGTGTTGGGGCTTGAACCCTTGACCTTCAGGTAAGATAGATGTAAGGAAATGACACCAGTGCACTCACATTGAGAAGCCGATCCCCCGGACACACAGATCCATCTTTGGCTGCAGGACTGCCTGGAGAAATGGATGATACAAACACACCACTCTCCAATCCAACACCACAATCTGAAATGTAAACAGAAAGAGAGTTCTGCTTCATACTGCGTCAACATCACCGTACTGAAGACCTGTAAGAACTTTACAATGAATATATTGAATGGCAAAGACCTGCGAACTGACCTTTGAGACCCGCCACTGTAAGATGAACGGAGGTGACCGTACGTCCTCCCAGAGACTTCCTCCTGCGCACCACCATGTTGATGACTCCGCCCCCACTGAACACGGCCTTTATCACCTGCTTCCTGTCCTTATTGGCCAGATCCACATCGTTTATCTTCAACAACCAATCATTAACTCTGTGGTGAAAATAAAAACAAACATGAGGCTGATGCACAGGAGACACAGAATGGCTCACAATGTACGATATATTGAATATTCACTATATATATATATATTTATTCACAATGATTTTGCAGGCTATATATTATGGAAGTCATTTAATGACAACCGATTTTTAACAAAAAAGTGCGACGAATTGCACCAATTAAATGCATTGCATTAACAGTGCTTGCACCACCTAGTGGTGAAGCCTAGTAGCAGCATGTGAGGATTGTGCATCGGCACTCCACTACTTCTCCTGCATGGTCGGTTGACGAATTTACACCTCTGAAATTTTAGAGGCGACTTTATAAAGCAAAATAAATTGGACAGAATATTACCTGTCGAATAAAACACCTGAATATTTTGGAAATGAATTTTGGAAGGTGAATATGTATTATTGAATTTCGCATTATGAAATTGTGTGTGAAATTATTTCAATTGAAATATTCACATCTTAAATATACAAACGTTTAAAACTGCATCCTCAAAAAATGTTTAAGTACTTTTCAAGGAATGTTCCGGGTTCAGTACAAAAAACTTTTTAACTTCTTTAAAAAAACAAGGTTATGGCTTGGCACTTACAATGGAAGTCAATGGGGCCCATTTTTGGAGGGTTTAAAAAAGCACTTACATTAATTCTTCTGTTAAAACTCATTTAACAATCATTTGAGCAGTAAAACGTTTAAAATTGAGATTTTTTTTTTTTACATTGTTTGCCTATGGAATTATGTTGTCATGGTAACAAAGTTGCAAAATTGGGAGTGGAAAAAAGGTGATTTTATCACACTAAAATCATGTTGACACACTAAAATAATGTTTACTTTTGAAACAGTGAGTATTTTATATTCTTCCCAATTTGGAACGGCCAATTCCAAAGCGCTCCAAGTCCTTGTGGTGGCGTAGTGACTCGCCTCATTCCGGGTGTCGGAGGACGAATCCGCGTCTGAGACCATCAATCCGCGCATCTTATCACGTGACTTGTTGAGAGTGTTACCATGGAGATGTAGCTCGTGTGGAGGCGAGCCCACGCACAACTCACCACACACCCCACCGAGAGCGAGAACCACATTATAGCGACCTCGAGGAGGTTACCCCATGTGACTCTACCCTCCCTAGCAACCGGGCCAATTTGGTTGCTAAGGAGACCTGACTGGAGTCACTCAGCACACCCTGGATTCAAACTCGTGACTCCAGGTGTGATAGTCAGCGGCTTTACCACTCCGCGTCTGAGACTGTCAATCCGTGCGTCTTATCACGAGACTTGCCCGTGTTACCATGGAGACGTAGCGCGTGTGGAGGCGAGCCCACACACAACTCACCACACGCACCACCGAGAGC
>JAVLUX010000173.1:475000-512500 GCA_032164185.1 Moxostoma hubbsi | reverse complement strand
AGGCGCTCTGATGTGCACGCACGTCATCTGACGCTCGCGCAAAACTCCCACGAAAATAAACGAACCAATATAAACGCAAAGCGCTCCGGCTTCACTTAAACGATCGTGTAATGACAAATGTTCCTGCTCATAGCGGGTTTATACAAGCCGAGATTAAGATTTTATTTGTAAGCAATTAACAATTTAATTAATGAGCGAGTGCAGCAACAATCCGTCTTCCCAACCATGTTTTTGCCTTACCCTGATTCACTAGCCTATAATAATTATTGATATTTTATAGCTGTCGGGACGGATTTGGCGGGAAACTGAGGAGATGCACTGCGGTACTTAATGCAGCTGGTGGCCGCACCAGATACTCACTCTTACTTTTGATTTTGAAATGGGTTTCATGGATCTGAACACTTCACGACTACACAATTACTGGAGAGTTAAATCTAAACATTTACCACCAGCCAGTTCACAAATAAATTCACTTGAGTTGCATAGCACTCGTGTCCGCACAAATTAGCAGCAACGTGGACTAAACTTTAAGCTGATAGTCAATAGTATAAAACAGCATGTTGGTTGTTTGCTCACCGTATACTCTCTCGTTCCGCCACGATCTTGTCTCTCTCCTGGAACGCCCAGTCTCTGCGGCATTTGGCCACTTCTGCATCCTGCACGGCCTCCTGCAGCTCCTCGGACACGGCCTCACATTGCTTCCTCAACACCTCAAGCTCTTTACTGACACGCTCCATGTCCAGCGTCGCACTGTCCTGCTTCTGCATTGAAAGATTGAATTGGCCGTGTTCACACTGGAGCTTAAATCTGTTGTACTGGTTCAGACAAAGTTCAGCTATTTACAAGCGTGGCAAACGCCTTTTAAAAAACCACATTCACCCCTGAATAACGGAGGTAGTGACAAGCGAATATTCATTAAATCTGCGTAGCATGGGGGGGGGGCCAGGAAGCTCAGCGAGTATTGATGCTGACCACCACACCTGGAGTTTGGCTCCCTAGCAACCAAATTGGCTCGGTTGCTTGGGGGGGGGGGGGGGGGGGGGGGTAGAGTCACATGGGGTAACCAAATTGGGTCGGTTGCTAGGGAGGGTAGAGTCACATGGGGTAACCAAATTGGGCCGGTTGCTAAGGAGGGTAGAGTCACATGGGGTAACCAAATTGGGCCGGTTACTAGGGAGGGTATAGTCACATGGGGTAACCAAATTGGGCCGGTTGCTAGGGAGGGTAGAATCACATGGGGTAACCAAATTGGGCCGGTTGCTAAGGAGGGTAGAGTCACATGGGGCAACCAAATTGGGCCGGTTGCTAGGGAGGGTAGAGTCACATGGGGCAACCAAATTGGGCCGGTTGCTAGGGAGGGTAGAGTCACATGGGGTAACCAAATTGGCCCGGTTGCTAGGGAGGGTAGAGTCACATGGGGTAACCAAATTGGCCCGGTTGCTAGGGGGGGTGGAGTCACATGGGGTAACTAAATTGGGCCGGTTGCTAGGGAGGGTAGAGTCACATGGGGTAACCAAATTGGCCCGGTTGCTAGGGAGGGTAGAGTCACATGGGGTAACCAAATTGGGCCGGTTGCTAGGGAGGGTAGAGTCACATGGGGTAACCAAATTGGGCCGGTTGCTAGGGAGGGTAGAGTCACATGGGGTAACCAAATTGGCCCGGTTGCTAGGGAGGGTAGAGTCACATGGGGTAACCAAATTGGCCCGGTTGCTAGGGAGGGTAGAGTCACATGGGGTAACCAAAACGTCTCCGTGGTAACGTGCTCAACAAGTCATGTGATAAGATGCGCGGATTGACGGTCTCAGACGCGGAGGCAACTGAGATTCGTCCTCCGCCACCACGAGGACTTGGAAGTGCATTGGGAATTCCAAATTGGGGAATCACAACAAACATCAGCGTGACATGTATGGCACTGAATAGTGCACGCTACAATGACGATACTGAAGGGGGCGCTATCTTTTTAATCATACTTGGGATGTACCTGTCTGGCCTGGTAATACTCTCTCAGGAGCTGGTCTCTCTGTATGATGGCTTCTGTTCTCTCTTTACGGGCCACGTCCCGCTCCTCTCGCACCATCTCTATATCCTTACAGGCCTGGCTCAGCTCCTTCTGTGTCTCAGCCTTATCCTGCACCTCGTGACAGTATTTCTCCAGCAGTTCGGCCTTCTCATGGATCGCCCGGTCCCGATCCAGCAGTGAAGAGTTCAGTTCCTGCGAAGACAACATGAAAGGTGAAGGGCAATAAACTGCACTAATGAATTGTGAACAATAAAATCTGAAATGTGTGTTAAGAAAGTACAGTGGATGTATAAAGTCTACACACCCCTGTTAAAATGCCAGGTTCTTGTGATGTTAAAGAATGAGACAAAGATAAATCATGTCAGAACATTTTCCACCTTTAATGTGACCTATAACGTGAACAATTCAAGGGTAGGAGTCTAATAGCATGGCACATCTTGACGTGGCAATATTTGCCCACTCTTCTTTACAAAAGCGCTCCAAATCTGTCAGATTGTGAGGACATCTCCTGTGCACGGCCCTCTTCAGATCACCCCACAGATGTTCGATTGGATTCGGGTCTGGGCTCTGGTTGGGCCATTCCAAAACGTTAATCTTCTTCTGGTGAAGCCATGCTTTTGTGGATTTGGATGTGTGCTTTGGGTCGTTGTCGTGCTGAAAGGTGAACTTCCTCTTCCTCTTCATCTTCAGGTTTCTAATGGACGCCTCAAGGTTTTGTGCCAAAATTGCCTGGTATTTGGAACGGTTCATCACTCCCTCCACCCTGACTAAGGCCCCGGTTCCAGCTGAAGAACAGTCCCATAGCATGATGCTGCCACCACCATGCTTCACTGTGGGTATGGTGTTCTTTGGGTGATGTGCAGTGTTGTTTTTGTGCCAAACATACCTTTTGGAATAATGGTCAAAAAGTTCATCCTTGGTTTCATCAGACCATAACACATTTTCCCACGTGCTTTTTGGGAGACTTGATGTTTGTTTTTGCAAACTTCAGCCGGGCATGGATGTTTTTCTTTGTAAGAAAAGGCTTCAGTCTTGCCACCCTACCCCATAGCCCATTCATATGAAGATTACGGGAGATTGTTGTCACATGTAGCACACAGCCAATACTTGCCAGAAATTCCTGCAGTTCCTTAAATGGTGCTGTAGGCCTCTTGGAAGCATCCGTGACCGGTTTTCTTCTCATCTCTTGGTAATGTCTCTGTTGTGCCATATTTTCTCCTCTTGATGATGACTGTCTCCACTGTGTTCATGGTATATCTAATGCTTTGTAAATTCTTTTGTACCTTCTCCTGACTGATATCTTTCAACAATGAGATCCCTCTGATGCTTTGGAAGCTCTCTGCGGACCATGGCTTTTGCTCTGAGATGCAACTAAGAAAATGTCAGGAAAATCCTACTAGAACAGCTGAACTTTATTTGTGATTAATCAGAGTCTTTAAATGATGTCAGATGTCTAATGACTTCTATTTAACATGAGTTTGAATGTGATTGGTTAATTCTGAACAGCCACATCCCCAGTTATAAGAGGGTGTGCACACTTATGCAACCAGGTTATTGTAAGGTTATACATTTAAATTTTTCCCCCAGGAACATTTCAGTTTGTTTTTCAATTGAATTGTTCACGTTATAGGTCACATTAAACTTGGAAAAAGTTCTGACATCATTTATATTCGTCTCATTCTTTTACATCACAAAAATCTGCCATTTTAACAGGGGTGTGTAGACTTTTTATAGCCACTGTAAATGGGGCCAATTTTGATTAATGGTCAATATATTGGCCTTGTAGGGCCAATATATTTTGGATTATATTACTATAAGTTCATATAAGTTTTTAACAATTACAGCAGTGTTTATATTGCACAAAAACAATGATCTATATTAGGGTCCATATAAAAACTGAACAGAGACATTTTCAGCAAATCTAATACTAGCTTCATTGACCTAACCACAGAAATGAGGAGTCATCCATGGTGTTGTATATGCTTATGTCATTGCACTTTTAATATAAGTGCAAGAACATAAAGGGGTTGTGGCTCGCTCTCAATGGGGCGTGTGGTGAGTGACTCCAGCTAGGTCTCCTTAGCAACCAACTTGCCCCGGTTGCTAGGGAGGGTAGAGTCACATGGGGTAACCTCCTCGTGGTCGCTATAATGTGGTTCTCGCTCTCAATGGGGCGTGTGGTGAGTGATTCCAGCCAGGTCTCCTTAGCAACCAAATTGGTCCGGTTGCTAGGGAGGGTAGAGTCACATGGGGTAACCCCCTCGTGGTCGCTATAATGTGGTTCTCGCTCTCGGTGGGGCGTGTGGTGAGTGACTCCAGCTAGGTCTCCTTAGCAACCAACTTGGCCCGGTTGCTAGGGAGGGTAGAGTCACATGGGGTAACCCCCTCGTGGTCGCTATAATGTGGTTCTCGCTCTCGGTGGGCCGTGTGGTGAGTGACTCCAGCTAGGTCTCCTTAGCAACCAACTTGGCCCGGTTGCTAGGGAGGGTAGAGTCACATGGGGTAACCCCCTCGTGGTCGCTATAATGTGGTTCTCGCTCTCAATGGGGCGTGTGGTGAGTGACCACCACGAGGACTTGGAGCGCATTGGGAATTCCAAACTGGCTAGAAAAAAGGGAGAAAATCTAAAAAAAGAAACCTGTCTTAGCGCCTCAATCTCTTCGCTAGCGACACTTCTCTCGCTGGACGTGTTCTTGAGTTTGGCCTCCGCGGCGTCCAGCCCCGTCTGTAGTTTATCCACCTCTTTAATGACCTGATCTCTCTCGCTCATGATCAGTCTGTACTCGTTTAACACAGAGTCTCTCTCTTCCTTCAGTTTATCCGCATCTTTCAAGGCCTTCAGCTGCAGGGTCTTGTAGCGTGTGCTCTCCATCTGAAGACACTCCATTTCTCTCTGAAGCTCGTCGTTCTGAGCAGAAATCTTATTCAGCTCCTGCTGGAGACTCTCAAACCTGACAAAGAGAGACATTAAAAGACAGATATTACCTCCAAAACCTAGTGAGCTGTCTCTTAATACATAAACCAGGTCACCAGGCAAAAATGCCACTGAAAGGGGCAAAAATGTCAGAGATTTAAAATATACGGGTCGAAAAATGTCCATCTATCTGATTGACAGTGATTCAAGACAGCAGAAAGCGGTACAATCTAACATAGGGAGTGGGAAATTAAGTTTGAATGTTTATTGTGCTACGATATCATGTGCACTATTCATAGCTTCTTTGTATTTGATGTTGATTTGACTGAATGTGCAATAAACGTCATCGACCCGATCCAAGCCCGACAGTCAAACCGTAGGCCGAGTTAGGGGCTGTTCACACTGTGTGCATGTACACTGGTTTTTAAATTGTTTTGCTATGTAAACAACTTCTAGGCGGACGTCTTTGACCGTTCAGCATCTCAGGACAAGCACAGGACCGCCACGTTTTTTTTTTAGATACCATATAAGTTAAAAACAACTTAAATGTTGGCAATAGCCACCATTAGACTTCATCCACAGATTCCGCCCTTAAATATAGGTCAGGTTGATCATATCATATCTCTCTATGCTGACGATGTCCTTTTGTACCTTTCAGACCCCGAGCGCTCTATTCTATTTATTAAACTCATTCAGTAGCTTCTCTGGTTATTCGGTTAACTGGCAAAAAAGTGAACTTATGCCCGTCAGTGATGATATAGATCCAGTTTTTATGAACAGTCTGCCATTTAAAATCACTTTAGACAAGATAAAATATCTCGGTGTGGTGGTCCCTAAGAATCCAAAGAAACTAGTTCAATTAAATTATTTTGCTTTACTAGACAACCTAAAGAAGGACATAGAAAGATGGAGATCACTCTCTATCTCAATGATCGGTCGCATTAATGCGATTAAAATGGTGATCCTTCCTAGATTTTTATATCTCTTTCTAAATTTGCCCTTCTTTTTACCCAAATCATTCAAATCATACCCATAATTATGCCTTTCATTTGGGGTTATAAAGTCGCTCGTATATCCAAAACCCACGTGTATAAACGAAAATGCTTGGGGGGTTTGGGTTTGCCCAACTTTCTTCATTACTACTGGGCAGCGAACTGCAGAATATTAATGTATTGGCGGGATTCTTTTCCGGGCAATGTTCAAGTAGATACCCCCTCTTGGCTAGCGATAGAACAAAATGCTATCCACTCATCTCTTTCTGCTCTGCTATTTTCGGCACCATTGCCTAGTAAAGAAGTTCCCAAAGCTAATTTAATCGTTAACTCCATCAAAATATGGTATCAGATCAGAAAGTTAATTAAGCTACCAAGTACCTCCCTGTTCACTCCTATCTGTTATAATCACAAGGTGAGGTGGTGGTGTAGTGGGCTAAAGCACAGAACTGGTAATCAGGAGGTTGCTGGTTTGATCCCCACAGTCACCACCATTGTGTCCTTGAGTAAGACACTTAACTCCAGGTTGCTCCGGGGGGATTGTCCCTGTAATAAGGGCTCTGTAAGTCACTTTGGTGGTGGTGTAGTGGACTAAAGCACATAACTGGTAATCAGAAGGTTGCTGGTTTGATCCCCACAGTCACCACCATTGTGTCCTTGAGTAAGACACTTAACTCCAGGTTGCTCCGGGGGGATTGTCCCTGTAATAAGTGCACTGTAAGTCACTTTGGTGGTGGTGTAGTGGGTTAGAGCACATAACTGGTAATCAGAAGGTTGCTGGTTTGATCCCCACAGTCACCACCATTGTGTCCTTGAGTAAGGCACTTAACTCCAGGTTGCTCCGGGGGGATTTTCCCTGTAATAAGTGCACTGTAAGTCACTTTGGTGGTGGTGTAGTGGGTTAGAGCACATAACTGGTAATCAGAAGGTTGCTGGTTTGATCCCCACAGTCACCACCATTGTGTCCTTGAGTAAGGCGCTTAACTCCAGGTTGCTCCGGGGGGATTGTCCCTGTAATAAGTGCACTGTAAGACACTTTGGAGTGTCTGCCAAATGCATAAATGTAAATGTAAATGTAAATAATCTCTCTTACAGATAATGTTTTTATGGAATGGCAAGGTAAAGGTATTCTCTGTATAAAAGATTTGTATATTAATAATACATTTCCCTCCTTTTCTCAGCTTAGGGAAAGATTTGGCCTTCCCTCTTTTCACTTTTTCAGATTTCTTCAAGTCAGGAACTTTGTTCGTACTAATATTATACACTTGAAACTTTGCCTTCAGACTGTAAAATATTTGATTTATTTTCTAACTCTCCTGACGCTAAGGGCATTACATCTCTTTTTGTTAATGCTTTTAAAGATAATACAGATTTTTCTTCACTTCATTTGAAAAAGGCTTGGGAAGAAGATTTGGGGATTCAGGTTACCGAGACTGTCTGGGATAAATGTCTTTCGTCTATTTATTCTTGTTCTATAAATTCTAGACACCAACTTATTCAGTACAAGGTACTACATAGACTTCACTACTCTAAAGCAAAGCTCATTAAGTTCTATCCCTCCGTCTCTCCTATATGTGATAAGTGTAAAGCTGCTGAGGGTACCCTGGCACACCTTTTTTGGTTCTGCACACAAATTCAGAGTTTTTGGATAGAAATTTTTCAGTTTTTTGCCAAAGTCTACAATTGTGCTTTACTTCCTGACCCACTCATAGCAATTCTTGTCTGGTCTGACTCATGGTCTGACTCTCAGGCCAAAGGTACGGTTACCAGTTCAATATGGTGTGATTGTTGCTAAGAAAGTTATCTTGCTTTTGTGGAAAAAAAATACTAGACCCCTCTTTTCTGACTGGCTAACTGGACTCACTTCTACATTACATCTTGAAAGAATTAGATACTCCATATCCGGGAACCCTGCAAAATTCGATGAGATGTGGGAACCAGTTTTTACTTTTTTGTCGAATCTGAAGATCTAATTATTCATTTATGTTTTCCTGATTTGTAATAATCACTTTCTGTAATTATTGTGATAACACTTTGTAACAGAGGTTGGCTTTGTCTATGTCTTCCTTTTTTATAGTACTTTTGTTTCATTTTACACACTGCACAGATTCCTGTTTTATGAAGGGTCTTGTTGTCTGTTGTTTTTGATGTTTGAAAACCTCAATAAAAATAATATACAAAAAAAAAAAAAAAAAAAAAAACTTAAATGTTTATGAGACATTCCGTTTCACCATTTGTTGCACCATTTATACCTACATTAGCCAAGTATTTTTCAGTTTTCTTATTTTATAGTATTATTTCCGAACATCTGGGTTATTCAAATAAATCAGATTTACATATATACTATGTTGACAACATCCTGTGTGGTGCACTTTGCTCTTCTCTGAGCATTTATCTTTAACACCCGTTTTCTTTAATGACTAGAACGTCGATTTTTCTAGCCAGGTTTCTTTACATTCTACTGAATCATGTTGAACTTACTTTTTTGAGTAAATTTAAAGCTAAAAATGCTCTTCAAATTAAAATAATTCGCTGTATCGCCCAGCAGGAAACTGATGGAGGTATTGCCCCAAGTGAAGGAGTTCAAGTACCTCAGGGTCTTGTTCATGAGTGAGGGGACAATGGAGCGGGAGGTTGGCCGGAGAATCGGGGCAGTGGGGGCGGTATTGCACTCGCTCTATCGTACCGTTGTCATGAAAAGAGAGTTGAGCCGGAAGTCAAAGCTCTCGATCTACCGGTCAATTTTCGTTCCTACCCTCACCTATGGTCATGAAGGCTGGGTCATGACCGAAAGAACTAGGTCGCGAGTACAAGCGGCCGAAATGTGCTTCCTCAGAAGGGTGGCGGGCTTCTCCCTTAGAGATAGTGTGAGGAGCTCAGTCATCCGCGAGTCGCTGCACCTCCCTAGGGAGGTGTTTCAGGCACGTCCAGCTGGGAGGAGACCTCGGGGAAGACCCAGGACTAGGTAGAGAGATTACATCTCCACACTGGCCTGGGAACGCCTCAGGGTCCCCCAGTCAGAGCTGGTTAATGTGGCTCGGGATAGGGAAGTTTGGGGCCCCCTGCTGGAGCTGCTGCCCCCGCGCCCCGACTTTGGATAAGCGGTTGAGGATGGATGGATGGACCGCCCAGGCCTGTTGTGCACTTCATTCCTCGCTACTTTGAGTTGGATGCATATCCATTGCAATAAAAGTCTAATATCCGAACAAACGTTTGCGAACACTTGCGGTTAAGCGAAGTTTAAGTTTGAGTACCTCCTCGTTGAGCTGCTGTAATGCTGCTGGTAATGCAATGCAGAGTCTCTTTGTTTCAGCAGAACATCCAGCTGTTTCTGCAGACGTCTGTTCTCCTCCTCGGTCTTCTCCAGACGGCTCAGGTCTGCGTTATGACTCGCCGTCTTCTCGTTGTAGCGCTTTCTCAGGGTGTCGTACTCTTTCTTTATGCCCTCCAGTTTGTTTAAAGTCGTGTCGTAGAGTTTATTGAGCAGGTCTGACGAGCCGTTCTCCCGCATGACCTGCAACAGAGGAAAAACCTTTCAAATTTATCCCATGACGTTCTGAAAACTTTGGCAAAACCAGTGACAACCCGGTGGAAAAAAACAAGCTTACTCTCGCATGAGTAAATGATGACATCATTTTAATTTATGGGTGAAATATTCCTATCAAATGCATTAGTGTTTGTTTTCATTGGCACACAGAGCGAGTCTGGCTTTTGTTTACACCTCAGATCAGTCAGTCAGTCTCTCTGATGAGTGCGTTCGTCTCGCCCACCGTCTGGTTTTTCAGCATTATTAATAGATTAAAAAGCTTTCTCTGCTTTGAACAGATGGAGACTGAATAGAGAGAGACACATAGAAAGGTAGAGAGCAATCACTGGATTTAAAATCTCTAAATGGCTTTAAAAGATTTGTTTGAGGCAACAAGACATCCACAAGCAGAACTACTGTATATAATCCGCTTTGTTTTCTTAGTTAGTGGTGCTTGCCAAAGGCAAAGCATCACTATTGTTCTCTTGCATATATTATTCCACACAAAGTTTGGCGCGCTACTCCTCCCGCAGCTTTTGTCACAGACCCCCGAGTGAGGCATCAAATCGTGCAGCTCATTGAGGAGAGGTGTTAACACATGCTGGCATCGCCTAGCAAAGTGCTAAAACATGCTAAAAACATGCTAGCATAATGCTAACACATGCTGGCATTGCCTAGCGAAGTGCTAAAACATGCTAAAAACGTGCTAGCATCATGCTAACACATGCTGGCATCGCCTAGCGAAGTGCTAAAACATGCTAAAAACGTGCTAGCAAAATAACACGTTAGCATCGCCTAGCGAAGTGCTAAAACATGCTAAAAACGTGCTAGCATCATGATAACACATGCTAACATCGCCTAGCGAAGTGCTAAAACATGCTAAAACGTGCTAGCATCAAGCTAACAGATGCTGCCATCGCCTAGCATAGTGTTAAAACATGCTAAAAACGTGCTTGCATCATGCTAACACATGTTGGCATCGCCTAGCAAAGTGCTAAAACATTCTAAAAACATGCTAGCATCATGCTAACACATACTAGCATCGTCTAACGAAGTGCTAAAAACATGCTAGCATCATGCTAACACATGCTAGCATCGCCTAGCGAAATGCTAAAACATTCTAAAAACATGCTAGCATCATGCTAACACAAACATAACACCTACATGCTACCATCATGAAAAACACATGCTAGCAACATTCTATGACCATTATTTTAGTGCTTAGCAACTAGTTAAAAAATGCTATTTGACGAGTTTTGCCACGGCAAGCACCACTCACATATTCTTCAGGAAATGTACCTATCTAGTTATATCTAAAATTGTCTGTATTTACATTCTGCATTTCCACAGTTTTTCTGTGTGTTTTCTGAACACCCCAAATTTGTGCCGCCCCTTTTATTGAGGCATACCTAACACAACATGGCACATAAAACCAAAGCGACCTTTGCCTGGTCACTTGACAGTTAAGACAGCTCTTCCTGTCTAAAGCACAAATAATACTACGGTCAGACGCGAACTCTAGGCATCTGCTTACAGGACGTGTGATGCAAATTTCATCATTTCATTGTGTGTATGTGGGATTTTACCTGTTGCTGCTGCAGGCGCATGTCTGCCACCTCTTTCTGGTCATTGTCATGGATGCGGCGCAGCTCGTCGCAGGTTTGCTGCAGCTGCGAGTGCTGTTGCAGGAGCTGCGAGTAGTTCTGCTTTACGGCCCCCATCTCGTCTCGCAGTTGAGTCTGTTCACCAACCACACGCCCGTGCAGAGTACTGACAGAGAGAGCATTGCATACATTACTGCTCGCCTTGGACGAGGCATATCAAGGAAAGTGATAAAAACAGAGATAGCGGCCGATATTCGGTCATTTTGAGATTAACGTCATTGGCTGATAACTAAACCTGCTTGGCTAAAGAAGTGTCAGATCCTCACTTTGTCACTTCTAAAGTGCACTGACGAAAAAATACAAGGTGCTGGCATTGGCCTGATGAAGGTTGCATGGCAGAAATGTTGCCGTTTCCAAAAAATATTGGATATCTTGCAGGTTATGGCAGTGTGCAGGATCTTTCCACATGTGTCTAATTCACCTACCTGCAACCAAGTGTTCATTTAATACAGTGTTCTTATCATTTGCCATCATTACAATGATTCAATTCCATATATTAGAAACTGCAAAATACATGCAAAGAGAAAAATAAATCAGGTTAAAGCACTTGATAATCTCCTAAAATGCGTGATGCGTAATCTGTGCTGTGTGTTTGAATCAGCACCAGATGTTCCCCTGACTCACAGTCCCACACATCATATCATGAGGTAGTTGGCGATACCCAGCCCTAGCAGTTTGCTATGTGTGCATGGTGCATTATGGGTAAAAAAGCTCACTGGTAGTAATCTGCGTCTCTCACAGCCTCCTCACATCTCTTCAGGGTTTTGGTGTGCTGGTTCTGAAGAGACTGTAGATCCGACATGGCCTTCATACACTGAAGCTTCAGACGCTCGTAATCGTGACCCGACTTCACACTAGGCCTACAGACACACACACACACACACACACACACACACAGGATTTTGTATTAATACCATTTGCATGCCCACTTAATCATTTAGCAGATGCTTTAATCCAAAGCGACTTACAAATGGGGAACATCACAAGCAATTTTATTGCATATATTTTTAAATACCATTGATCAACTAGGGATGCATCTATATTACATTTTTGGCCAATACTTTAAACCAGGGGCCGGGAACCTTTGGCTTGCGAGCCACAAGTGGCCCTTTGTTAAAAGTGTCTAGCCGGGTGTCTCACCATTCACCAACACATGATTGTTTAAAACTTTCTAGAGATAATATTCCTGCAGAAAGTCTGGATGCGATTGCAAAGCTTGAAGTCAATGACACCGATTTGTCGTACAGCCTACTCCTGGTGAACAAGGTTTGCAGATTTTTCACTATGCACTCCACGAGGTCTTGGGAGCATATTGTGCATACCAAATTGGGGGGAAAAAAATGGGAGAAAATAAAAATAAATAAATAAATAAATAAAAATGAATAATGTCATCTATGAGAATGCAGCAAATGACCTCCATCTCTGGAGGTGCTGTGAGTTAAGTTTGCTTTATTTCCTTAGAACGGTTCACTCTTATGCATTGTGAACGCAACTCTGCAAGTTCTGTAATATATATATATATATATCATTCTACTAAAGAAACAAAGACAAAAGTGATTAAATCATAAAATAATACAAGACACCTTGAATAATTGAAAATTTTGTTAAATTTTTTTTCTTTAGGCAGCATTAACCGGTTTACCAAAACGCAATAAAAACACATTCGATAAGTATTTTTATTATGATTATTATTTTTAAGTCTTTTTGTAGGCTATTAGAAATTTTTCACCTTTAGTCATTGACGGATAATTGCGTGATGGCAAATTGGGCGGTTGGAGACGGTAAATGTGTGGATTTGGGGAGGTGGTTATATAAGATTTTCTGATTATTTCGTTATTTTAATTGCTTTTTTCGTTTAGTTTAAAGTGCAATTTGAATTTTTAAATGTCTTCAGTTTTTCGTGTTTCAATAAATTAATTTAATTTTTAAAGCAAAATCAATAAAGCAAAAACATTCACTGACCCTCGACAGGGATGTTGATTTTAAGGTGATTATCATGAAAATATTTGTAATATATTGCCGAGCCCTATAAGGAAGTTAACTTCTTCATAAACAAATGTCAAATAAGTAGTCTATGGGTATGATGAACATTTTATTTTATTGAAAAACTTTGTTTTTGAAAATGGTAAATTATTAGTTTTTGCTATTGCTCTTTCGAAAAAATGCACCAATTAAAAATTAAAAAATTGGTTTCAATGTGAAAAAGGTTCCTGACCCCTGCTTTAAACGCACTCAAGTGAAGTGACACGAAACTGAGCAAAAGCTTCATTTATAAAATAGTAATGAAAGTAAACATTTTTTATTTATACAAAGCACTCACACACACACAAACACACACAAAGATGAGAGTAGATGGGTAACTGCATGGCAGGGCTGCAGTGCGACTGTGTATATCCCGCACCACATGCATCAGGCCTGTCGCCTGATCGCAACCGTGATTATAGTTAGATTTTTTATACATTTTCCGGTGTTATTGCATTTGTATGCTAACTTGCAGCAGTTCAAGCCAAATTCTCGCAAAAACATAAGCAGTTACTTATTTATTTCTCTCCCCTTTTTCCTCCCCAAATCCCAATGTGCTGTAAGTCCTCGTGGTTGCGTTGTGACTCGCCTCAATCCGGGTGGCGGAAGACGAATCTCAGTTGCCTCCTGAGACCGTCAATCCGCGCATCTTATCACGTAGCTTGTTGAGCGCGTTACCGTGGAGACATAACGCATGTGGAGGCTTCACGCTATTCCCCGCGACAACCACGCACCCCACTGAGAGCGAGAACCACATAGCGACCACGAGGAGGTTACCCCATGTGACTCTACCCTCCCTAGCAACCGGGCCAATTTGGTTACCCCATGTGACTCTACCCTCCCTAGCAACCGGGCCAATTTGGTTACCCCATGTGACTCTACCCTCCCTAGCAACCGGGCCAATTTGGTTACCCCATGTGACTCTACCCTCCCAAGCAACCGGACCAATTTGGTTACCCCATGTGACTCTACCCTCCCTAGCAACCGGGCCAATTTGGTTACCCCATGTGACTCTACCCTCCCTAGCAACCGGGCCAATTTGGTTACCCCATGTGACTCTACCCTCCCTAGCAACCGGGCCAATTTGGTTGCTAAGGAGACCTGGCTGGAGTCACTCAGCACGCCCTGGGATTCGAATTTGCGAATTAGTTAACAGCAATTATTTGTAGGGCGATAAATCGTCAGCCTAATTTCCAGTTTCAGACTGCAGTTACCCGACTCACTGTCTGAACCGTTATCACATGTACAGTTCTGTTACCATACCTGCAGTCATCAAAGGTGGTGCCGGGTGAGGAGAGGGCCAGTCTTTTGCGCAGGTCGTCTCGTTCCCGCGTCACCTGTCTGAGTTGGAAAATCACCGTCTCCAGTTTCTCGCTCATCACATGCTTTTCCAGGTGTGCAGGAGGAGGGGAGGATGCTGGTACAGACGTATACAGGTAAGAACATCACACCAGTGCTTTCAGTGCCCAACATAAGGGCGAGTATGAGTAAACTAAAACATTTTCATTTATGGGTGAACACTGCTCGGAAGAGATCTTCCTTTCCATTTGTAATGCATATTGAAAGATGGTAGGCCAGACATGTCAGGTTCATAAACTTTTCCTTTCAGACTCAAGAGTGAGCTCTGCCGCCTCATACAGATGTTATGAATAAACAATGATTTTATCTGGGACACGGACGACGTGTCCCGTATCCCTCACTGCTAAAACAACAGAGTCGTCTGTCTCTTTTTAGACGTCTAATGGACAGAAGCGCTGACTGCTCTGCTGGCGAGTTTAGTCTGAGTTTTCCCATCCCGTTAAAGATTAGATTTGACACCCAGATTTCTCTAGAAGTCTATCTGATGCTACTGAACCATTTATATTTTGGATTGTGACATTTTCGTGACAACTGCATTGTGATGCAACTATTCAGGTAGACAAAAACACACACACACACTCACTGGACTCACCGACACTGCTGAGGGAACTGCTGCTCTCCGAGTCAGACGGCATCGCTGACAGAACGCTGTACGTGGAACCTGAAACATGCATCAACACTTTCTCCATTACTGCCCTGTGTGATCATCTACAATTCTGCTTTTAATGAATGAAATCTGAGAGTGAGAATGATCTCATGCACAACTCTACACACACACAGGCCTGCAGCTGTATTTGAGTAACTCAAGCTGTTAATTGCTCTTGAATGAAGACTTGAGTTTCTCTTTCTGTTTATTTACTGTTGCACAGCAGAGCAACCCAACACACACACACACACACACACACAAACAATTTTAATATTTTAGTTTTCAGGGCTTAATACTATGGCATTGGGTTTATTTTTTAAACATGGAACACCATGGTTTTAAAAAGTTTTTTTGTTTTTGTTTATTTGGGCATGCTATCTTTGTGTTACCACCATAGTCATTGAAGTCGCCATGACTCCAGCCAGGTCTCCTTAGCAACCAAATGGGCCCGGTTGCTAGGGAGGGTAGAGTCACATGGGGTAACCAAATTGGCCCGGATGCTAGGGAGGGTAGAGTCACATGGGGTAACCAAATTGGCCCGGTTGCTAGGGAGGGTAGAGTCACATGGGGTAACCAAATTGGCCCGGTTGCTAGGGAGGGTAGACTCACATGGGGTAACCAAATTGGCCCGGTTGCTAGGGAGGGTAGAGTCACATGGGGTAACCAAATTGACCCGGTTGCTAGGGAGGGTAGACTCACATGGGGTAACCAAATTGGCCCGGTTGCTAGTGAGGATAGAGTCACATGGGGTAACCAAATTGGCCCAGTTGCTAGGGAGGGTAGAGTCACATGGGGTAACCAAATTGACCCGGTTGCTAGGGAGGGTAGAGTCACATGGGGTAACCAAATTGGCCCGGTTGCTAGGGAGGGTAGAGTCACATGGGGTAACCAAATTGGCCTGGTTGCTAGGGAGGGTAGAGACACATGGGGTACCCAAATTGGGCCGGTTGCTAGGGAGGGTAGAGTCACATGGGGTAACATAATTGGCCCGGTTGCTAGGGAGGGTACACACGTGGTAACCTCCTCGTGGTCGCTATAATGCGGTTCGTTCTCGATGGGGCACGTGGCGAGTTGTGCGTGGATGCCGCGGTGGATGAAGTGAAGCCTCCGCACGGGCTATGTCTACGCGTTAACGCGCTCAACAAGCCACGCGATAAGATGCACAGACTGACGGTCTCAGACGCGGAGGCAACTGAGATTCATCCTCCGCCACCCGGACTGAGGAGAGTCACTACGTGACCATGAGGACTTAGAGCGAATTTGGAATTGGGCGTTTCAAAACGGAAGTTTTGACTGACTTTATTACTCTATTGTGACGTATTTCCAAGTGAAACAACTTTTCGAATGAGAAAAACAAAATGTACGTATGAACAAGGCTGGAGCCGTTATGCAAATACAGATGAAAGTGTATTCACGCCCAGCTTCGGTGTCAGCATCTTATTTTGAAGTCATCGTTCCTGTGCCCTATTCCATACTTGGACAATTACCCTCAACTGTGAGAGATTCAGAAGGCTGAAAGGTGATTACGGAAGTCAAAACTCAGTTTTAAGCGATTCTTATTGTAAAACCTGTTTGGAATTGACCCTACCGCATGGATTGTGCTCCTTTCGAAGTACCCTACAAAGGCATGATCAGCACTATTTAGAACACAGCCAGACACGCTAGGGGGAGGGAGTGTTCTCGTTCTACAAAGCATTTGATTGGACAAGTTTCTCAGGCGCTTGACTGTGCCTCGGCCTGTCAAGCCGGAAGAGAGAGTCCGCTGATTTTAAATGCTTATATCTTCTGAAAACGTCAGCATTTGGAAGTACACGAGCATATTGATGACCTTAAAGGGAATAAATAGACTAAAACCAGCAAATCTTTCATTTTGATTTCATGGTGACTTTAAAGTACCAATACATCGAAGTCCCTGGTATTTCCATCTGATACCATCGCAGTATGTTTTTGTAAGGGTTGGTGATGGAAAGAGAAACAAACTCTCTCTCTCTCTCTGATGACACACATTCCTGACACACCAACATACATACTATTGGTAAAATAATAAGCATAGGCATAATTTATATAACCGTAATTATTAGCTAAAATACATTATGATTGTCATGTTTGTGTGAGGTGTTACTATAGCGACCGATTCAGACAGAGGCTAACAGTAACTAGGTCAACAGACTGGGGCGACTGGGCCACTAGCAGAGTCATGCTAAACACAATAGTGGGCAGGACATTGACTCAGTCTAAACCCAAATCTTAATCTAAATGGACTACTCCGGGTCTCATTTGAGAAGTGTGATTTGAAATAGAGTTCTATGAGTCTGAATCTAACCTGACTCCAAAGAGTGATTCAAAGTTCAGTTCTATGAGTCTGAATCGAACCTGACTCCAAAGAGTGATTCAAAGTTCAGTTCTATGAGTCTGAATCAAACCTGACTCAGATGAGCGATTCAAAGTTCAGTTCTATGAGTCTGAATCAAACCTGACTCAGATGAGCGATTCAAAGTTCAGTTCTATGAGTCTGAATCAAACCTGACTCTGATGAGCGATTCAAAGTTCAGTTCTATGAGTCTGAATCAAACCTGACTCAGATGAGCGATTCAAAGTTCAGTTCTGTGAGTCTGAATCAAACCTGACTCAGATGAGCGATTCAAAGTTCAGTTCTATGAGTCTGAATCAAACCTGACTCCAGAGTGATTCAAAGTTCAGTTCTATGAGTCTGAATCAAACCTGACTCCAAAGAGTGATTCAAAGTTCAGTTCTATGAGTCTGAATCAAACCTGACTCAGATGAGTGATTCAAAGTTCAGTTCTGAGTATGAATCAAACCTGACTCAGATGAGCGATTCAAAGTTCAGTTCTATGACTCTGAATCAAACCTGACTCAGATGAGTGATTCAAAGTTCAGTACTGAGTCTGAATCTAACCTGACTCATGAGTGATTCAAAGTTCAGTTCTATGAGTCTGAATCAAACCTGACTCTGATGAGCGATTCAAAGTTCAGTTCTATGAGTCTGAATCAAACCTGACTCTGATGAGCGATTCAAAGTTCAGTTCTATGAGTCTGAATCAAACCTGACTCAGATGAGCGATTCAAAGTTCAGTTCTATGAGTCTGAATCAAACCTGACTCAGATGAGCGATTCAAAGTTCAGTTCTACGAGTCTGAATCAAACCTGACTCCAGAGTGATTCAAAGTTCAGTTCTATGAGTCTGAATCAAACCTGACTCCAGAGTGATTCAAAGTTCAGTTCTATGAGTCTGAATCAAACCTGACTCCAAAGAGTGATTCAAAGTTCAGTTCTATGAGTCTGAATCAAACCTGACTCAGATGAGCGATTCAAAGTTCAGTTCTGAGTATGAATCAAACCTGACTCAGATGAGCGATTCAAAGTTCAGTTCTATGACTCTGAATCAAACCTGACTCAGATGAGTGATTCAAAGTTCAGTACTGAGTCTGAATCTAACCTGACTCTGATGAGCGATTCAAAGTTCAGTTCTATGAGTCTGAATCAAACCTGACTCTGATGAGCGATTCAAAGTTCAGTTCTATGAGTCTGAATCAAACCTGACTCAGATGAGCGATTCAAAGTTCAGTTCTGTGAGTCTGAATCAAACCTGACTCAGATGAGCGATTCAAAGTTCAGTTCTATGAGTCTGAATCAAACCTGACTCAGATGAGCGATTCAAAGTTCAGTTCTATGTGTCTGAATCAAACCTGACTCAGATGAGCGATTCAAAGTTCAGTTCTGTGAGTCTGAATCAAACCTGACTCAGATGAGCGATTCAAAGTTCAGTTCTATGAGTCTGAATCAAACCTGACTCAGATGAGCGATTCAAAGTTCAGTTCTGTGAGTCTGAATCAAACCTGACTCAGATGAGCGATTCAAAGTTCAGTTCTGTGAGTCTGAATCAAACCTGACTCAG
The DNA here is from genome assembly GCA_032164185.1 of Moxostoma hubbsi. Lineage (NCBI taxonomy): Eukaryota > Metazoa > Chordata > Actinopteri > Cypriniformes > Catostomidae > Moxostoma > Moxostoma hubbsi. The sequence goes on along the minus strand of JAVLUX010000173.1, from coordinate 493,441 downwards.
ATGAGCGATTCAAAGTTCAGTTCTATGAGTCTGAATCAAACCTGACTCAGATGAGCGATTCAAAGTTCAGTTCTGTGAGTCTGAATCAAACCTGACTCAGATGAGCGATTCAAAGTTCAGTTCTATGAGTCTGAATCAAACCTGACTCTGATGAGCGATTCAAAGTTCAGTTCTATGAGTCTGAATCAAACCTGACTCAGATGAGCGATTCAAAGTTCAGTTCTGTGAGTCTGAATCAAACCTGACTCAGATGAGCGATTCAAAGTTCAGTTCTATGAGTCTGAATCAAACCTGACTCAGATGAGCGATTCAAAGTTCAGTTCTGTGAGTCTGAATCAAACCTGACTCTGATGAGCGATTCAAAGTTCAGTTCTGTGAGTCTGAATCAAACCTGAACTCAGATGAACAATTCAAAGTTCAGTTCTATGAGTCTGAATCAAACCTGACTCCAGAGTGATTCAAAGTTCAGTTCTATGAGTCTGAATCAAACCTGACTCAGATGAGCGATTCAAAGTTCAGTTCTACGAGTCTGAATCAAACCTGACTCAGATGAGCGATTCAAAGTTCAGTTCTATGAGTCTGAATCAAACCTGACTCAGATGAGCGATTCAAAGTTCAGTTCTATGAGTCTGAATCAAACCTGACTCAGATGGCATGAAGCTTGGCACATTAGACACCATAAACTGGACTTCTATTTAATTCAGACACACACACAGACGTAAACAGAACAGAAAATTGGATGTGACGGAATAAGGCGCTCAATCTGTTGAACTCTCTCCGTGCGTGCCAGGCTGCACGCTGTGTTGAATCTCCGTGCCCTTCATTAGTCACAGTCCTGAGAAACTGCCCCCTCCACATCACCAACTGGACCGAGTCATGACAGCTCATCTCTCCAAAAGTCTAAACTCAGCCTTTCACAAGGGGCTTCATTACAAGGTCAACTTTAGCAGTGTGTTATATGCCTGAAGAAAAAGCACAGTCTTTATGTACAGCATGCAGAGTCCACAACTCAAGGGCAAAGTTTCTGCCCTCCAAATCAAAGTGGCACATTTGGGTTCCTAAACGCTCAAAGTACAAGACTGTGTATTTACTGAGCAAATGAACAACTCATCCCATAAAGCATTGCAAATGATGTAATCAAATCATAAATAAAACTATTCATACCAGTCACTGATATAATATATTTCTGTCCTGTTTACTTTAATTTTTGGGACTTTTATTTTGACACCGAAGGTGCTGCAGTATTTACATCACAAGTAGCTTTTATTGTGACACTGAAAAGGCAAACGTGTATTTGACATTTTACAATTGCCTGAAATACTGAAATCTCCTTTTCTGTGTCATATTTGTAGATATTTATATTTTGTATATGTATAATATTGTATATTACTGTATTTGTATAACTTGTAGCAGTTACTAATATAATTGTGCAAATGCTTGAACCTGCATTACTTTGATTTCACAATGTACGTGAACTGACCAACTCGCCATTTTGATGATATTTTGATTAATTGTGCAGCCCTGATCGTAAAATTAGTCTACGATGCGCCCTTTATGAAACTTAACGGCCAAACGAAAGCACACAGCGATATTCACGATATTGGGTCGATATTTTACATCGTCAGAAAATGTATCTTGATTATAACGTTAATATTCGATATATCGAGCAGCCCTAATTGAGGGCTAAAATGAGCATAACTGATCTTAAAGGGATAGTTCACCCAAAATTTTTAATTCTCTCATTATTTACTCGCTCTCATGATGTCATGATGTCTCATGGTGTGCATGACTTTCTTTCTTCAGAACAACACATTTGAAGTGAAACATCTCAGCTCAGTATGTCCTTAAAATATTTATATTTATATTTACGCATTTGGCAGACGCTTTTATCCAAAGTGACTTACAGAGCACTTATTACAGGGACAATCCCCCCGGAGCAACCTGGAGTTAAGTGTCTTACTCAAGGACACAATGGTGGTGACTGTGGGGATCAAACCAGCAACCTTCTGATTACCAGTTATGTGCTTTAGCCCACTACACCACCACCAAAGTGACTTACAGTGCACTTATTACAGGGACAATCCCCCCGGAGCAACCTGGAGTTAAGTGTCTTACTCAAGGACACAATGGTGGTGACTGTGGGGATCAAACCAGCAACCTCCTGATTACCAGTTATGTGCTTTAGACCACCACCACCACCACCACTCCACGGATGCGGATGGTGATCAGACTTTTGAAGCTCCAAAAATCACAGACAGTCAGCAATGTTTTAATGACTTCTAAACTGACACGATCGTTTTTGTTGTGAAACAAATATCAATATTTAATTACTTTTTAACTATAATCCAGCGCTTTCCGTAATCTTCATGAGAGGCTGGAGATCACGCCGTCTCTCGTAGGACGTATTCACCGTTGTGATACGTAGGGATGCCACGATTATACAGTTTCGCTATTAAACGCGATTAAAAATGACATGGTTTCCAGTCAGGCTTCCTAAGCAACCAATTGCTCCACCTCCTCACTCTTGATGGGGCATGTGCGGAGTTGTGCGCGGATGCCGCGGAGAATAGCGTGAAGCCTCCACACGTGCTAGATCTCCATGGTAACGCTGAACAAGCCATGTGATAAGATGCGCAGATTGACGGTCTCAGATGCCGAGGCAACTGAGATTCGTCCTCCGTCACCAGGATTGAGGCGAGTTAATCCTAACTCCACCACGAGGACTTCGAGCGCATTGGGAATTGGGCGTTCCAAATTGGGGAGAAAATGGGAAACCCCCCCCCCCCAAAAATGTCAGAGTTAATTTAATGTGACTGGAAAGAGGTAGAAATAACAATTAACTGCAAATGAGTTGCTTTATATAACAAAACAGACGTCATTTTCCACTATTTTTATAAATGGACCTTTTTCTATTTTTTACTCGTCTAACAAAACAATTCCAAATATTACAAGCCAATGAACAAAACTGAAGTGTCCAATACACTCAACATTGACATTAAGCGACGTTAGATCCCAAATATCAGAGGTAAAACGGATTGCTGCTTCGGGATCGGCTTGTCGTCACTCACCCCCTTTTTTCCCGGGAGTCTCCCGTATTTCACACCCATCTCCCGCCCACCCTCCCGTTTTGTTATTTCTCCCGGGAAACTCCCATAATTTGTATGGACCAAACCACGTTATATGAATAATCACATCAATATATTATTCCAAGGTTGTCCAGTTGCCAGATCTTGTATGACACGCATCCAACTCACACAACACGAGAAGTTCGGAGAACGGCTGGTCATCCAGGACCATGAATTCCATAATTTTCCTCGTAATTCCTTTGGTTTTTTCGCTTCATACCAAGGAAAGATAGGAGAGGCTGCTGACTTCTGGCTGTCTCTAAGCTCTGGCTAGCGTTAGCCGCTTAACGTTTTTAGCTTCTTTTTTAAAAGCGGTATTTTCAGCTGGGTGAGGGTGTTGTAAGTGTCTAATTAGGTTTGTTGTTCCGAACGTTATCGTGGTGGTTCCCCCACGGTTTACTTCAGGCGTACAAATATTACACATTGCGAACTTTATGTATTCTTCACGCACAGGGAAGATCTTCCACGCCAATGTCATGTTTCCATGCGGCTGTGACGTTATTGCCTGCGCTGCTGGCAACGAAACGGACCGGCTCGGAATCGGAAAGACGTGAGACTGACCGGCCGGTCACCGGTCCGGGCCGAGCATGCGGATAACCGGCTGATTCCGGTCCCTGGCCGGTCGATCGGTGCATCTCTATCAGGGAGTTCACTTAAAGTTGCGTCTTTTCGTCCTCATTATTTGAAGCATTGCTTCTATACAAATTCATCAAATTTTTTTGTCATTTTCGGACTTTAAATTGCCTGCTGTGAGCAATGAAAAAAAAAAAAAGTACAAAATAAAACAATTGCTTATTAACATACCGTTGCATTTTTTAACAAACTTTTAGTCAGTACAAAAGCATTTTTGCTTGTGATATTTTGCTTTTTTTATTATTATAACATAAGAGTGTTGGTGGCGTAGTGGGCTAAAGCAGATAGCTGGTAATCAGAAGGTTGCTGGTTTGTCCCAAGTCGCGTGTCTCACGTGCCAATGCGATTACGTCACACGTGCATACCACTGATGTAGCCCTGAATTATCCCTTTAGTGACTCTTAAAAATAGACTTAAATATATATAATTTCTTATTTGTTTCTATTTATTTTGGAGTTAAATAGGACGTTTTCTTGAGACCCATCGAATAGGTAATGTAGCTCATCTCTGGGTATTTGTCTATTAAAAACAAGCTTTAAAAAGTATGTAAATTTTTAATTTATTTGTGGCTTCTCCAGAAGCTTGTCATCACTTAACCGGAGTTCACAGTATGTCTACAGTATTGCTTACACTCTGTTAAACCATGAAATAACATGGTATTTTTACTTTCAGGAGCCTAATGTTGTGTTCCAATAGGACAGACGGACAGCGGACAGCCGGCCTACTACGGACACGTAGGGGAGGAGCCAGGAGTTTTTCCACATGGGTGGTGTCCTGGGCAGGGGGCAGCGATCAGTCTGTGCCACCACAGACTGATTCGGCAGTACATGTTAAGTCTCGTGCCCAAAAACGGCAATTGCGATTGGGGTCCATGGTGGCCACGGTCACCCCTGGCCACCCCGTTGCTCCGCCACTGTGGACACAATCATTCAGGACCCTGTTTGTTATTGAGGCATTACTGAAAACAACCCCCAGCTATGAGACACATCAGAAACCATGTGATGACTCAAACTGGACCAACCCAACACACACACACACACACACACACACACACACACACACACACACACACACACACACACACACACACACCCCCCTCAGGTTTGTATTTACCATCACACATCTCCAAATTGTCTAATTGATCAGCAACACTCCATTAAACAGGCAAGCTTCTAAATGCCTGTTAATTTCACCATGTCTGCTATAGTTGCCCCAGTCTGAAGCATTGGTGCCATAGTATTATGCAAACCTGCATTTGTGTCGTTCAAGCAGATTGCATTGACTTAATGGCTTTCTAAGTAATGCTACGTGATCCAGCTTTAAGCTACATTACTATCTGGCTTTCAGCTAAATCCCTGCGCGTCTGATGAGTTTCTTTGGCTGCAGAAAACATCTGTAATACATTTACAGTACGATCATGTTACGCTCAGCAGCTTCACCACTGGCTCATACATGTTTACTGTAAAGAACATGTCAAATGAACAGCTCACACTTCCATGTAATAGCCTTAACGGTACACGCAATTTGGTTGGTTTTTAATAAATGAGGGACGAGTGGAAATCATTTTCAGTGGTAATCAACACGATGCCAAACATATTGTCGATTGAGCTTAATATATTGCACATTAATAGTGACAAACGACTACATCACACAAAAACGTATAACTTCACTGGAATGTTCTGAAAGTTTCGCCGAACCCTTGAGGAGGTTTTACCCGTGTTGTGGTTGTCCACAGGCAGCAGAGAGTTGAGCAGCAGCGGATGAGTTTTCTCCAGCGCCCAGCACAGCTCCTGGAAATGATCGATTTCCTTGTTTTCCACCAGCATCTTGAGGAGCAGATGGACTTTGTCGGCGCTGCTGGAGCAGTTCTTGTCCAGCTCGGTGCGCTCGGCCGGGCTCAGACTGCCGGACTGGGCCAGCAGCTCCAGGAGCCGATCCACATCTGTGACGGACTCCGACAACTTCTGCTCGGACTGCTCCAGCAACTCTTTATGCTTCGGATCCATCGCGCCCGGCCCGTCCACTACAACAGCTCTGGAAACGATCCTGTCAGAGAGTTTTTCGCGCGAAATTGAAAGAAGCAAGAAGCCATATTTGTGTAGACTTTCGCGAGACTTTTTCGTCGGCTTCGTGGGGTCTCACATCTTTGCCAGTTCTCTGTTTCAGACGGTTTGAAGGTGGCCTGACGGCGCCCGTAACTCGAACGCGCTTTCGAGCATTTTAAGTTTGAGAATCCATCGCAAAGTATCGCCTCAACTCCAATGATCTTCTGAGGCGCAGCGCAGCTCCGCCATGACTACAACTCCGCAGCTGCTACCAACTGCCAATCAAACGCAGCAGCGGGAGGAGAATGGAAGCGGGGGCGGGGCTGCCACCTGTCAATCAAACCGCTTGAACGTAAGGGACATCTAGGCATAGGGCGGGGCTTCTAGCTGCCAATCAAACCAGTTAAACTGGTGGGGAACAGAAAGAAGGGCGGGGCTTCTAACGTAACTCACCTGGGCGTTCACTGGGAAAATTGTCTATTTGCTGATAACAGTTTTTGAATGCGTCATAATTACTTATTTTTATTTAATTATTTATTTTTACTGTTTTCCATATGCTTTTCTCTTAATCCTCTACTTTTTTTAGCCACCTCAATAGAAATACTCTGCAAATGTACAGATTTATGACAATATCTGAACATTACAATGTATCCAAATAAGAGACAGTTCATATTTAGTTATGTTTTTGTGACAGTATAACAAGGTAAATGAAAGAAGTTGATCCTGAGCAACAATCATGTTTAGATTTACTGTTCAAACAGGGTCATTTAACATTAAATGCAGCGTGACAGGCTTTAATACTTAATTAAAATATTTTCTTAATCCTTCTATAATTGTATTTATAATATATGCAGTTTTTATGACCAGTGCCGCTTAAAGTAAATCAAACTATTAAAGTAAAAAATCTTAAAAATTAAGAAGAACCCTTAAAAATCACAATTAAAAGATATTCACTTTCCCTTATATGTAAACTTAAATTTTGAATATGAAGCACATCACTGGTAATCAGAAGGTTGCTGGTTTGATCCCCACAGCCACCACCATTGTGTCCTTGAGTAAGGCGCTTAACTCCAGGTTGCTCCGGGTGGATTGTCCGTGTAATAAGTGCACTTTAAGTCACTTTGGTGGTGGTGTAGTGGTCTAAAGCACATAACTGGTAATCAGGAGGTTGCTGGTTTGATCCCCACAGTCCCCACCATTGTGTCCTTGAGTAAGACACTTAACTCCAGGTTGCTCCGGGGGGATTGTCCCTGTAATAAGTGCACTGTAAATCACTTTTGCATAAATGCAAATCTTGATATATTTAAAGAGTTCCTGGACATGTTGCATCACATACCAATGATCGAATCTGATGCGTTTATTATATGATCATTTATTTCTTTATAGGACAAAGCTGGACAGCTCACAATGTTTAAATTAGAGTTCTTCCTGTTGTCAGGGTCATTTAAAGACATAGACTTTGATTTGTTGGTGTTTTAAAAGGCAAAGTCCACAAAGCCCAGAATAAATACAATATTCGCAATGTTTACGACACAGGCTAAAATGTTTGATCTTCCATTATTGACTCTTTTGCTGTGTAATGTGTAACCCTGAACACCTCCCTATATGTGCTGTTACCTTTGATAATTCAATTGTTTCTGGTCTAGATAATCCACATCAGTATTACATATACATACTGCACATATGAGGTGCATCTTTACAGTAACATGAGGTTACCTGACATAAATGAATTAGTCACATGTAAGATGAGAACCTGAAAGTAGCAGTGTTCATATGACTGCTTAAACAAGATGAAGAACACTAGTGATTATATAACCTTACAATCACACTGAGTGTTTAATGTGGACACTCAACAGGGGCTTCAGATGAACACGTGATGAACGAGGGGAGTCGTATTGGCCGTAGCACTGAACAAACAAATAAACCAAATTATTTTATACAGCTAAAATGATGTAATATGAAAATGAAAGACAGTACCAAAGAACACGAGTCGTTCGAGTGTTTTTGCTACGAATGGAAGGAGTGAGACAGGTCTGTAGTTTTATAGAAGTCCAGGATTTAGTGTGAGTTTCTTGCTGAAATGTAGTGGGGAAGGTACGAGTGAGAAGAGATGTGTTAATGTGTGTGATTGCAGATAAGATTGAAGGAGAAATAGCTTGAAGGAGACTGGAAGGAACAGGGTCAAGGGGGCAGGCAGTGGGATGACTGGAGAGATGTTTAGAGACTTCAGCCTCAGAGAGGGGTGAGAAAGAGGGAAGTAGGAGGTTGTGTGCTGTTGGTGGATGTTTGTGGGTTTGTGGTGTGGAGAAACGACTGCTGAGGCCTGTAACATTAAGGTTGCTGAATCCTCGGGATTTCAGGATTGGTTTCAGGTTGACAAATTCAAACCAACCTGGAGTTAAGTGCCTTACACAAGTGCACTTATCAGTGGGCTAAAGCACATAACTGGTAATCAGGAGGTTGCTGGTTCAAACCCCACGGCCACCACCATTGTGTCCTTGAGTAAGACACTTAACTCCAGGTTGCTCCGGGGGGATTGTCCCTGTAATAAGTGCACTGTAAGTAGCTTTGGTGGTAGTGTAGTGGTCTAAAGCACATAAATGGTAATCAGGAGGTTGCTGGTTCAAACCCCACATCCACCACCATTGTGTCCTTGAGTAAGACACTTAACTCGAGGTTGCTCCGGGGGGGATTGTCCCTGTAATAAGTGCTCTGTAAGTCACTTTGGTGGTGGTGTAGTGGTCTAAAGCACATAACTGGTAATCAGAAGGTTGCTGGTTTGATCCCCACAGTCACCACCATTGTGTCCTTGAGTAAGACACTTAACTCCAGGTTGCTCCGGGGGGGATTGTCCCTGTAATAAGTGCACTGTAAGTCACTTTGGTGGTGGTGTAGTGGTCTAAAGCACATAACTGGTAATCAGAAGGTTGCTGGTTTGATCCCCACAGCCACCACCATTGTGTCCTTGAGTAAGACACTTAACTCCAGGTTGCTCCGGGGGATTGTCCCTGTAATAAGTGCACTGTAAGTCACTTTGGTGGTGGTGTAGTGGTCTAAAGCACATAACTGGTAATCAGAAGGTTGCTGGTTTGATCCCCACAGTCACCACCATTGTGTCCTTGAGTAAGACACTTAACTCCAGGTTGCTCCGGGGGGATTGTCCCTGTAATAAGTGCACTGTAAGTAGCTTTGGTGGTGGTGTAGTGATCTAAAGCACATAAATGGTAATCAGGAGGTTGCTGGTTCGATCCCCACAGTCACCACCATTGTGTCCTTGAGTAAGGCACTTAACTCCAGGTTGCTCCGGGGGGGATTGTCCCTGTAATAAGTGCACTGTAAGTCACTTTGGTGGTGGTGTAGTGGTCTAAAGCACATAACTGGTAATCAGAAGGTTGCTGGTTTGATCCCCACAGTCACCACCATTGTGTCCTTGAGTAAGGCACTTAACTCCAGGTTGCTCCGGGGGGGATTGTCCCTGTAATAAGTGCTCTGTAAGTCACTTTGGTGGTGGTGTAGTGGTCTAAAGCACATAACTGGTAATCAGAAGGTTGCTGGTTTGATCCCCACAGTCACCACCATTGTGTCCTTGAGTAAGGCACTTAACTCCAGGTTGCTCCGGGGGGGATTGTCCCTGTAATAAGTGCTCTGTAAGTCACTTTGGTGGTGGTGTAGTGGTCTAAAGCACATAACTGGTAATCAGGAGGTTGCTGGTTTGATCCCCACAGTCCCCACCATTGTGTCCTTGAGTAAGACACTTAACTCCAGGTTGCTCCGGGGGGATTGTCCCTGTAATAAGTGCTCTGTAAGTCACTTTGGATAAAAGCATCTGCCAAATGCGTAAATGTAAATCAGTTATAATGTCCATTTTGCATATTGTACTGACATACCATTTCTCTCTCTCTCTCTCTCTCTATATATATATACTGTATATTTTACCCAGTCCTAGTTGTTAGTGAAGTCAAGTAAGTTTAGCAATGGAAAGCGACTGAGACCTCAATGCAAATAATTCATGTTGTGTTTATTTCCAGATGTGGATTTAACAGGCACAACAACATCCTCACATGTGTGTGTTAAGTAACAGACATTAGTTGATTGCATGAACACATTGGCAACCACAGGTCAGTAAGTCCATGATAAAGATTAGTCTACACTGTTAATATACAGCACAAGATATAAAGGTTAGAATATCCTCTCAAACTTGTGAGTGACATGATGAAAGACTGGTCGCTTTGCAGCCCTCTACTGGCACAATAACAAACATTTACACTAGTCATGGGTGGCACATAACACAGTGAGTCATATTTTACGGAAGCCCTGAACCGCTAGGTGGAAAAAAAAAGTCTTGTTTTTTTCTCTCTTCCCAAATTTTTTTTTTCCCTCTTCCCAAAAATGTTTTTTTTCCCCTCTTCCCAATTTTTTTTTCTCTCTTCCTAAATTTTTTTCCCCTCTTCCAAAAAATGTTTTTTTTTCTCTTCCCAATTTTTTTTTTCCCTTTTCCAAAATTGTTTTTTTCTCTCTTCAAATAAATGCATGCAGTACCAACCTTGCCCACCAGGTGCCACTATGAGTAAACATGTTCTCTGTTGCTATATAGATTATTTATTTAAGGATTTGCAAACCTTAACCAAGACAAAATCATTATTATTATTATTATTATTATTATTATTATTATTATTTTATCTGTCCTTTTGAAGTGTTAGGGGTGCATCTGTTAATGTTAATATTGTTGCAAGTAATCCAATTTCTAAACGAAAAGATCATTTATAAATGAAATCGGGGACGTCATGTGCAGACTTTCATGGTGGAATTTAATTATAATAATATATTTTAATATAAATAGTTGTCTATGCTTTGAAACACACTGTCTGCTGCAGAAGTGAAGAGTTCCAGATGAAGAACATCAAATAAATATCCAAATATTAAAATAACAATTCCTTTAACAATTATAAGAGCAAAAAGCATCATTTATAAATACATTGTAGCCCATATGCATTGACACATGTAACACCTGGAAATTGTTAGTCTGTCTAAACATGCGCTAGACAGTTCCGCTGATGTAATATGCATCATCCCACCGGGAAGATTTTTATTAAAATATATATTTGATCAAATTATGGAAGAGAGAAAAGGGAGGAAGGAACTGAGACACAATATTTTTTGTTTTGTTATTATTTGTAATTTTTTTCCACCTTGCGGTTCAGGTCATCCGTAATATTTCACCCCAAAATTAAAAATAATAAACGTAGCATAACGAGAAAAAAAGGCGTATTATAGGACCATTATGACTTTGGGCATTGTGACTATATATTATAAATATTAAAATATTTTCCTGAAAGGATCTCAGTCTCATTGCAACATTGTAGCATTTGCTGATTGATTGTAGTTCTGTGTGCTACAGTGTTACAGTAAATGGAATGAAATATGAAACATTGTAAAGTCATGAGAATTCTGGGAGGAAAAATGTGTCATAAACTTCATGCTACAATGAAACAAAGTCTTAATGCTGCTAAAATAAACTTCATTTGTTTTTGGGATGAAATATGACTTAAAAAATGTGTCTTTGGGTTGATTCTGCCGAATGAAACCTTCATGATGATTGATATAATTCAGTATTCTTTACAAAACTCTGAACTAGAACTATAAAAACGATGGCATATATTACGGCATTCAACACTTACAAAATGAGTTTTGTACATTAAATGATTATTATTGAACTTTAACATCGTTCTGATGGCATATTTGTCATCAGCTAATGAAGAAAATGTGCATTTCTATTTATGCAAAAACTGGTATAATATATATTATCTAGACATCATGCATAGTCTGATTAAACACTAAATTAACAACAAAATAATCCTAAAGTCACAAAGGCACAACTGAAATGATAATTAGAGATTACAGTTAGTTAAAATGACACTTCAGAGAGATTATTTGATTATTGATACGCAGGACTGTGTAAAAGTTTTAGGCACTTGTGTAAAATGTTGCATAGTGAGAAAGTTTTCAAAAATAATGACATAAATAGTTTTAATTCATCAGTTAATGTCCTACAAAGTCCAGTAAACATAAACCAGCTGAACCAATATTCAGTGTGAGCACCTTTGCATTTGTGAAGCATCTTAACTGCCTAAAACTTTCACACTGTACTGTATGTGCGCGATTCACATGACGACGGCACATTTCCGCATCCAACTTCCTGTTTCTTCAGTCACTTCCGCCGCACAACTTCAGGAGCAGCTTCTTATAATCACCAGATGTGTCACTCTGCAAACACACACAGGACCAGGTCAATGAAATGTGTCATTTACACACACTTACATTTTTTAATAATGATTTTTTTATATTAATTAGTTATTTTATAATTAATATATTAGGGATGCATCGATTCCACTTTTTGTCTTCCGATACGATTCTGATATCGGAAATCTCAGTATCGGCCGATCCTGATCCTGATCCGATCCCAGTGTTGTTGTTTTAAGCATAATCAGTTTATATCATCTTTACATGATTGTGTTGATGTAATTGAGCTCTTTAATATGTAAAGAAACACAAACCTCTAACGACACATTATTGCAATATAAATGTGTGGAGTGGAGGAGGGCCGGGCCGGGCTGGAATGTCGCACGCCCGGTTCCCAATCGGCCTGATGGGGCGTGCGAGGGATAAAGGCAGCCGGTGACGACAGATCGAGAGAAAATTACAAATGGCTGCCCTGTATGTGTTTATGTTTGTGTTTTGGGTTTAAGTTCTCATTAAATTATTATTTATATTGTCAAGCCGGTTCTCGCCTCCTCCTTGCCCATCTTAACCCGCTTTACAAAATGTATCGATTATTATGAAACACTTTATTAGTAACTAGTTTACTGGATAATGTAGCAGCAAATCATCAGTAATTCCAGCAGAAGTCATCAGGAGAAAAGAAACAATGTAGCAACATTTTATCAACTTTTCAACTTGTGAGTGTGTGTGTGTGTGTCTGTGAGTGTGTGTGTGTGTGTGTGTGTCTGTGAGTGTGTGTGTGTGTGTGTGTGTGTGTGTGTGTCTGTGTATGAGTGCGTGTGTGTGTGTACGTCTGTATGTATGTGAGTGTGTGTGTGAGTGCGTCTATGAGTGTGTGTGTGTATGTGTGTGTGAGTGCGTCTGAGTGTATGTGTGTGTGTGTGTGTGTGAGTGCGTATGAGTGTGTATGTGTGTGTGTGTGTGTGAGTGTGTGTATGAGTGCGTGTGTGTGTGTACGTGTGTGTGAGTGCGTATGAGTGTGTATGTGTGTGTGTGTGTGTGAGTGCGTATGTGTGTGTGTGTGTGTGTGTGTGTGTGTGTGCGTATGAGTGTGTATGTGTGTGTGTACGTGTGTGTGTGTGTGTGTGTGTGCGTATGAGTGCGTATGTGTGTGTGTGTGTGTGTGTGTGTGTGTGCGCGTATGAGTGTGTATGTGTGTGTGTGTGTGTACGTGTGTGTGTGTGTGTATGAGTGTGTATGTATGTGTGTGTGTGTGTGTGTGTGAGTGCATGTATGTGAGTGTGTACGTGTGTGTGAGTGCGTATGAGTGTGTATGTGTGTGTGTGTGTGAGTGCGTGTGTGTGTGTGTGTGTGTGTGTGTGTGCGTATGAGTGTGCGTATGAGTGTGTATGTGTGTGTGTGTGTGTGCGTATGAGTGTGTATGTGTGTGTGCGTATGAGTGTGTATGTATGTGAGTGTGTGTGTGAGTGCGTCTATGAGTGTGTGTGTGTGTGTGTGTGTGTGAGTGCGTATGAGTGTGTATGTGTATGAGTGCGTGTGTGTGTGTGTACGTGTGTGTGTGTGTGTGTGTGTGTGTGTGTGTGAGTGCGTATGAGTGTGTATGTGTGTGTATGAGTGTGTATGTGTGCGTGTGTGTGTGTCTGTGTATGAGTGCGTGTGTGTGTGTGAGTGCGTCTATGAGTGTGTGTGTGTATGTGTGTGTGTGTGTATGAGTGTGTGTGTGTGAGTGCGTATGAGTGTGTATGTGTGTGTGTGTCTGTGTATGAGTGCGTGTGTGTGTGTACGTGTGTATGTATGTGAGTGTGTGTGTGAGTGCGTCTATGAGTGTGTGTGAGTGTGTGTGTGTATGAGTGTGTGTGTGTGATTGCGTATGAGTGTGTATGTGTGTGTGTGTGTCTGTGAGTGTATAAGTGTGTGAGTGTATGAGCGTGTGTCTTACAGAGATGGCGGTGTACAGAGATTTTCCGTACTGCCGCAGATATTCCTGTCTGATATCCAGCATGTCCACCTCAGAACGAGACACCATGATGCGGATGAGAGTCCGGTCTTTAGTGCCGGCACCCTGAAAACATCAAAACATTCATAAAACACCTTAATGACCAGCAAACATCCTGTTAAACAACACCAAACAAGCATTAACATCACACAAAGAAAAATTCACCCAAACATCATTCTGCCTAGCATCTGGTGATTGAACGATTTTTGGGTGAACTATCCCTTTAAACATACAGTACATAACATCACATGCTTTACCTGCATGGCCTCCTGAAGCCGTTCAGCAAAGTACGCAGGAGTGTTTTTGATACACTTCACTGAAAAACAGCACATATGAAATATCAGCACAGCACTGAAACTGTTGACACGATTCTCTCATAACCTGCCCATTACTGTAACCTTACACTAAACAACCACTTCTGATTGAACGAGACACCTTAAACATGTTGCAAATAGCCACAAATGCGGTCACTTGAGCTAAACTTGTATTAAACCCGGAACATTTCTTTAAGAGGCTTTATAAAGTCGTTTTTAAAAGGTTTATCATCAGTACACTAAAGCAGAATCGAGTGAGGCTCTAATGTAAAGACTGCTGAGATTTGCCGCGTGTGTAAGTTACAGTATATTTGCATATGCAAAACGTTTCGGCCTCTAATCTGCATCTTATTCAAAACAACTGAGTCACTCAACATGATTTCCAGAGGTGTGGTGCAACAAAAAAAAGTGGTTTACTATTGCCCGGTCCCAATTCGGTGACATGACGGCTTTGAAACGTTTGAAAGTGTTTCATCGTTACATATTAAAGATTGCATTAGTCAGACTGGTCAAACTCAATTACTAAACATTTCAGATGCCCATCCAGTTAAATGTGTGGCATCGGGCTGGACATTCAGTGGATAAATTAGCCACAACATGGTCTGTGATTGATATCTAGGAAACATATTAGTAAACCACTATTTAAGATTTTATTTCTGTTAACATAAATACTGTATTCTTTTTATTATTTAAATTTATCCCCTAGTTCTCCCAATTTGTACCGCCCAATTCCCACTACTTAGTAGGTCCTCGTGGTGGCGTGGTTACTCGCCTCAATCCGGGTGGTGGAGGACATTATAGAGACCACGAGGAGGTTACCCCATGTGACTCTACCCTCCCTAGCAACCGAGAAAATTTGGTTGCTTACCACGAGGAGGTTACCCCATGTGACTCTACCCTCCCTAGCAACCGGGCCAATTTGGTTGCTTACCACGAGGAGGTTACCCCATGTGACTCTACCTTCCCTAGCAACCAGGCCAATTTGGTTGCTTACCACGAGGAGGTTACCCCATGTGACTCTACCTTCCCTAGCAACCAGGCCAATTTGGTTGCTTACCACGAGGAGGTTACCCCATGTGACTCTACCCTGCCTAGCAACCGGGCCAATTTGGTTGCTTATCACGAGGAGGTTACCCCATGTGACTCTACCCTCCCTAGCAACTGGGCCAATTTGGTTGCTTACCACGAGGAGGTTACCCCATGTGACTCTACCCTGCCTAGCAACCGGGCCAATTTGGTTGCTTATCACGAGGAGGTTACCCCATGTGACTCTACCCTCCCTAGCAACCGGGCCAATTTGGTTGCTTATCACGAGGAGGTTACCCCATGTGACTCTACCCTCCCTAGCAACTGGGCCAATTTGGTTGCTTATCACGAGGAGGTTACCCCCATGTGACTCTACCCTCCCTAGCAACCGGGCCAATTTGGTTGCTTATCACGAGGAGGTTACCCCATGTGACTCTACCCTGCCTAGCAACCGGGCCAATTTGGTTGCTTATCACGAGGAGGTTACCCCATGTGACTCTACCCTCCCTAGCAACTGGGCCAATTTGGTTGCTTATCACGAGGAGGTTACCCCCATGTGACTCTACCCTCCCTAGCAACCGGGCAATTTGGTTGCTAAGTAGACCTGACTGGAGTCACTCAGCACGCCCTGGATTCAAACTCACGACTCCAGCGGTGATAGTCAGCGCCAATACTCGCTGAGCTTCCCAGACCCCCACATATTTTGTTCATTAATTTTATCTGATAGTGCTTCAGCGTGAGGGTCTCTCTCTCTCTCTCTCTCTCTCTCTCTCTCTCTCTCTCTCTCTCTCTCTCTCTCTCTCTCTCTCTCAAATTGATGGACTTGACAACGGTTGTCAGGCACGGGGAATGGCAGAATTAAAGTGATAATGCACCAATTACATTAAAGAATCTCCAGTTTCACAAAACAGCATGTGATGCAGTTAAAGGGAAAGGAACAGCAGTAGATTATGGACTTTTGAAGCAGCAAAACAAGCGTGTATCCCGAGAATATACGCAAATATTGATCCTTAGAAGTCGTTACAATCAAACAGATGAAGCATGCAGGATGCATATACGTGTGTATGTCCCCGACTACACCGCTGGTAAGTTCTCATTTGGTCCTCTTTTTATGTGTCACTCCATTTCAGTTGCAGTGCTGTGATTGGCTGTTCCTTCCACCTGCATGCTTCATCTAGATCAGCTATACAGCTGGACCAATCAGAGTAGAGTACCCACCCACTGCCACCATGCCAGACTCCAGGTCTCCAGACATCTCTCTACAGATGCTCTTGTCAATTTCCCGGCCACACATCTGCTGGTACTCATGGAAGACTAAAAAAAAAAAAAAGAATTTCTTGCAATGTGCAACAATGTATCAGCTCGTGAACTGATTTAGAATGCAAATATGCTAATATCAAATGACATCATGTTTTGGGCATATTGTCAGCTTGATGTGGTCTAATAATGAGCATCTAATCTATAGCTGATGCCAACATCTGAAGGGGAGGTTTCAAATAACATGAATGTTTTTCTAGATACGTGTCATTAAATGCATCGTGCTCGGCCGTCATTCAGGCAGTAACGGCAGTTCCTCTGTGTTCCTGCGAGTGGTTACCCGTGCTGGTGTTTACCTTGTCTGAGATGAGGTTTACTGCGGGCGCACAGAACAGCGTTAAACTGGGACTCGTCCGTGCCAACTTTATTCTCTCCTGCGGCGTACAGTTTCTACAACAGTGAGCGTAGCACACGTTCACAACGAACATATTACACACATCAGCTTTAAGTGAATATTACATTTTTTTACCAACCTGGGCGTCTTGTTTGGCCAGAGAAATATCCACAGTGTCTCGCTCATCTCGATTACCCTGAAAACAAAGAATTAAACTATCTTATATAATATATATATATGCAAAAACAGACTTCCTATATCAACTTCCTGTTTCAAAGGGAAATGGTTTATTTTGGTCTAATCTGCAGTAAATGATAAATTCAGAAGAACTGAAGCATTGCTTTATTAACCACCTACAGTCATATTTATGTCACGAATGGAAGTCGATTTCTGCCACATAAAATCATTATATTGCTTTGGTCATTTTGGCATGTTTTAATAATTACGACTTTTTATCTCATAATTTTGACGTTTTAATAATTACGACTTTTTATCTCATAATTTTGACGTTTTAATAATTACTTTTATGATGTAATAATTTTGAGGTTTTAGTAATTACGACTTTTTATCTCATAATTTTGACGTTTTAATAATAACGATTTTTTTATCTCATAATTTTGACGTTTTAATAATTACGATTTTTTTTTTATCTCATAATTTTGACGTTTTAATAATTACGACTTTTTATCTCATAATTTTGACGTTTTAATAATTACGATTTTTTTTTTATCTCATAATTTTGACGTTTTAATAATTACGACTTTTTATCTCATAATTTTGACGTTTTAATAATTACGATTTTTTTTTTATCTCATAATTTTGACGTTTTAATAATTACGACTTTTTATCTCATAATTTTGACGTTTTAATAATTACGATTTTTTTTTTATCTCATAATTTTGACGTTTTAATAATTACGACTTTTTTTTAATCTCATAATTTTGACGTTTTAATAATTACGACTTTTTTTTATCTCATAATTTTGACGTTTTAATAATTACGACTTTTTTTTCATCTCATAATTTTGACGTTTTAATAATTACGACTTTTTTTTATCTCATAATTTTGACGTTTTAATAATTACGACTTTTTTTTATCTCATAATTTTGACGTTTTAATAATTACGACTTTTTATCTCATAATTTTGACGTTTTTACATGAAATATAATATCTTATTAATTGATTGAATGAATACATTTAATTTTTTTAATGTAATGTAATATTTGATCCTAGTGCCATTAAAGCATAAAATCATGAATTTTATGTGTGTGTGTGTGTGTTGTGTATGTGTGTGTTGGTATGTGTGTGTGTTGGTATGGATGTGTGTGTGTGTGTGTGTTGTGTATGTGTGTATGTGTGTGTTGGTATGTGTGTGTGTGTGTGTGTTGGTATGGATGTGTGTGCGTGCGTG
>JAVLUX010000173.1:457500-470000 GCA_032164185.1 Moxostoma hubbsi | reverse complement strand
GAGCGTCCCGTGACTGTGTGCATCAGCCGGTGCAGTTTCAATCTCTCCCCCTTAGATCGGGACATTCACACGACTCATAGAAGAGGCGCAGACCGGAGTTTGTAGTTATTTACATGACCTGCTCCTATATTATTTGTAATGTAATACAGTTATAACGCATTAAAAATAACTGCATTTAAAATGTAACGGCGAGTGTTTCCTTCAAAGAGCTTTGTACTGATTGTACTATGAATGATTGAATAATGATTAATTATGTCATGTATTCAAGATGCAATAAAATTATTTTTATACTTTTTACTTGATGGTTACACCACGTGACATTTTTAAAGTTATTAAAATCCAATTTTTTGAAGAAAATGCAATAAATGTTTTCCAAAAATGTAAAAATGGATGCAAAAATTACATTTCTACGAACTAGATTTTTAAAATATTTATAATTTTTTATCACCTCAGAAAATCTCATTTGATAATAACCCAAACACCAAAAAAGTTAACCAATTCCCATGTATCCTACACACCGCAAAACATCCCAATTTTTAATAAAAATGTTAGTTACATAAATAACTTACACATTAGGCACCTAGGGTTGCTCCGATAACACCATTTTGCCTTTGGTAGGGTACCAGTCCTGGTACCTCAGTATCGATACTAAATCGATACTATAAATCAACAAATAAAAATTCTCATATTTTTAATGAAATAACACATAAAATGATGATTAAAATAACTGTAAAAATTGCATGTTTTCCGTTTAACTTTTTCTGGATTCCATGTTAAATGTTTTAATTAAATGTCATGATCAAAGGGTGTTTAATCAAATGAACACATACAGTTTTAATCAAATTAAAATATGGTAATTATATTTTACGAACAAATTAGCAATTTTATTTTTTGGAAAATGTAAGTTATGCACAACAGAGCTTCACAGTACTACATAATTGTTATTATGCGTATTATTGCTACTTTTTGAAATATATATATATATATATATATATATATATATATATATATATATATATATATATTTTACAATAGTTTTATTTTTATGTCTTCAATTTCACGTATACATGTGAAAAGAGCTAATGACAGTAAACTGTAATATGGTACAGAACTTAGCAACAAGATATCGTACCGTATCGCGGTACTTCGTTAGTACCGGTATACCGCACAACTCTATTAGGCACAATATTTACATAATAAACTAACGCATAAGCCTTTGAATCAAAATGTTTTTAAAATCATGAGAAACATACATTCAATCCAGTGTGTCCAAACATTTCACTGGTTGTTTGATGGTTTATCAGGTATGTTTTGGTGTTTGTGCTGCTAGTCAAATCTTTCCTTTCATTCAGAGTGCGTCACAAACAACAATGAAGCACTGACAGCTGCTGCTTCACAATGATGCGAAATCTCTGTTGCTTAAGGGAACAACAACCATCCTCAAGTCTAAACTTCATTCTGATTCTCCAACCATAAAGTCCCATAATCGTTTACTATGACAGTACTACGACACTGTTTTGACATCGCAAACACAGTCAAACAAACCGAAACAAACGCCCAGAAAACAAACATCCTTAAAACACTCCAGATCCTTCCGTTACACACATCAAAAGACATATTGCACACAGTCAAACGCATAATGATTATATTCTACTAGCCAACATTTAACCCAACATTAAAGATTCTCAGTAAAGCACGCGACAAATTTTTAAAAAAAAAGGAGAGAGAGAAAACCCGCGAATCACTGTTAAATTGTTACATTAGCGCGCGAAATGTAGATTGTAAATGACACTTACTGGAATGTTTGTTTGATGTGATTACTTGCGCTCCGTGTCCGTGGACAGAATGAATGAGGAAAGTATTAAAGGACTGGGTGTGATCCGCCCTGAATATGGAGTTATACTTATGCCACAATTCTGCGCGAACAAAGTTACATTTTGAGCGCGCAAATAATGTTCTGCGTCCGCAATTTGATATTTTGAGCATGCAAAAAGGTATTTTGCACGCAGAGTGGGTAGGAGGAGAATTTTAGAATTCAGAGCAAATTCCCATTCGAATAAACTTGTCAAGCGCAAAATTGATTTTATTTACAAGAACATACAATGCTTTATAAAACAGAGTTCAAGCGCGTGCAGAATCCATCTTGCGTATGCAGAATTTTTTTTCTCTCAAAATATCATCTTGCGTGTGCAGAATAACTTTGTGCGCTCAAAATATCATCTTGCACATGCAAAAAAAAAATTGCACTCAAAATATTATCTTGCGCTTGCAAAATTACGTTTTATGCGCTCAGTTTCATCTTGCACGTGCAGGCATTTATTTTGTTCTCACAGTGTCAGCTTGCGCATGCAAAACAACTTATTGTGTGCTCAAAATATCATTTTGGGCTTGCAGAATTCTGGCATATATATAACTCCATACCCTAATTCCTTCCTCATCCTCATGTCCCATTCTAAAGTGTTTCTAGCAAGGCGGTCCACTATCTACTTCAATAGGGAATACCGAAACGGATGGTCAAAATTACGATCAAAGAACATATTTTAAATCAGCAGTAAAATCTGACTAAACTGGTATCAGACATCGTGGTTCTTTGCCTCGTTTTACAGTAAAGAACGCGATTTTCCAGGCTTGTATAGCTAATGCGCATGCGCACCCTCGAGCGGTTTGACTGTATGTCTGAAAAAAACAACACATTTTACATTTATTGCAAAATATTTTACTATGTGCGAATATATCAGTTTAAATGTGAAGGGAGACCGACTTTCCTGGGCTGTTTCACGGGTTATGTTGGCCGCTGTTCTCTAATTGTTGAAGCTTTCTCTGCTGCACCATGGGTAATGTAGTTGTTTACCAAGAAGACTGAAGTTGAAATAACGCAGACTGATGGATTCAACGAATGCACTCAGCCGTGTAGTATATGAATGTTTAAAGTGCAGTATCACCTCAAATGGTACACTTAAAATTTTTGCCACTACACGGAAGCATTCGCCGTTTATCAGCTGATGGAAGTGACATTTTAAACACTTGCAACGAGTTGCTGCTAGCTTTAGTGTGTTAGCTAACCTCAATTCAACACTAGCAATGTACATTTACACACAGTGTGGCACGAAGGTAAAACCAATGAAGTTTTCCTAGTAGCCACATTTTGCATTATTTACAACTGTTTTGACAGACCAGCATCACAGCCAGGTAACTCCGCCCCTTCCGCTACATACGGCAAGCCGCGAGTGCTGAATGCATGAAGAGTACAACATTACACACTCCGTTTTGACATTTGAAGAAGTGCTTCATCCTCTGACTAACCCCACCCCAAGCTTATAAAATGCTTATCTTGAATTTAAAGTGTATTTATTGGCTTTAAAGTGGAGTTTGAAAGGTTGTGAACATGGCTGATAATAAACAAACAATAAACAAATGAATGATTTGCATAAAAATGACAGTATCCTTATCTCTCTCTCTCTCTCTCTTTCATGGCCGTCCCGCCCTCACACGGGCTCAGAGATGTAATATATATTGTCAGTGACACTCCCCTTCAAATAAACATGTTTAGAAATGATGGCGAGTATTCAGTTGCATTAGAAGCATGTATAGACAACAGTGGAAGAACCGGTCTGCTTTAATATGCAGGTGTGTCCGTATCTGATCATTACGTCACTCCTGAATATGACACTTAGCTTAGGGACAAAATTGAAGTTTTATATATAGAGAGAAAAACACTGATCTACAGACCTCAGGTCAGTTATTTTAGATTTGAGGTGGATTTTTCATAAGAAATGTCTGTTTTGAAGATGAGCGTCCGGTTGATCAGTCCACGCAACTTTTAAACCGGGTTTATCTTTCCCTGCAAGACTCTCAGTCTAATGGTTTTGATGCGTTTAAACCATCTGATGTGAACTACAACTGCAAACCTGCATCAGAGGAGCTGGACTGACATCTCCATAGCAACAACATCATCACAAACACACACACACACACACACACACACACACACACACACACACACACACACACACACACACACACACACACACACACACACACACACACACACATCCATCTATCTGTATCGGTCCTGCACGTGTCCGGGTCCAGATGTCAAATAATAGATGTGTCCGAGTCGGTTCCGAGTAGTACATTTACGGCATGTCTCGGTTCTGCACGTGTCCGGGTTCAGATGTCAAATAATAGATTTTTTTTTTTTTTTTTTTTTATTTTTTTATTTTTTTTTTTTTTATTATTATTAATGCCAAGGTATCAAACAAACATAAGTAGCCTACAAAGATGTACAAATTATACAAACGAAATCAAGCAAAATAGCACATATACATATAGCCTGTACATATACTCCATATGGGTGAAAAATAAATAAAATAAATAAATAAATAAACAGAATAGAAAGCTTTAAAGAAATAAATTAAAAAGTTGAAACAAGTTTATTGTCTTAAGAGCTTTAAGATTCTTAGATGACGAAATGCTTTGGATGTATTGTTCGACCTCTCTTCTAAAAACAATGAATAAGGGATTCTGCTGAGTGAATTAACTACGGTGAATGTGAAATTTTGCAAGGAACAATAATAGATTAATAATAAAATACTCATTAAATGTAGCTTTTTGTATATCAAAGAAGCCAAGCAGTACATCCTTAAAAAGCAAAGAGAAACCCGGAAGCACATTGCGTTTCATAAAGTTAGAAAATTCGACCCAAAATGACTGTGTGTGAGGACAATCCCAGAAGATATGAAGAGCAGTTTCATCAGGGGCACCACAAAAAGAACAACTTGTGTTTATATTTGATTTAAACCTTTTCAAAAAAGCTTTAGCAGGGTAAAATTTGTGTAATAATTTAAATGATATTTCTCTAACCTTATTAGTTATTATGTATTTCAAGGGCAGAGTCCATACTTTTTTCCAATCTATATGGTCAATCAAATTCTTCCAATTTGAAGCCACATATGGAATTGTTACAAGTTCCTTTTGAAAGAGAGTTCTAATTCTATTATTGCGTGATGAAGGATGTGACAAAAAGCACAATTTTCCTATTGGGAGTTCAAATGGGTCTAAAGTAGTAGGAAAAGTGTTAGATGATCTAACAGAGTCCTTTAGAAGCATAACAGCTCCTTTAGGAATTGCATCCATTACAATGGAAAATTCCTTGGGAGTTACTGGGAAATTAAATTTACATAAAAATTCTTCATAATTTAAAATAAAACCTTCTGAATTCAGTAACTGGGAAACAGTCAAAACATTTTTCTCAAACCAATTACTAAAAAACAAAGACTTCTCCTTATATACAATATTTTGATTATTCCAAATGAAGTATCTGTGAGGGGAAAAATTGTGTTTAAAGATTAATGACCATGCAAGTAATGCTTGCTTATGGAACTTCGATAGATTGTAAGGAATTCTAGCAATATTATAATTGCATACCAATAGGAAAGGGAGACCACCTAATTTGGAAAAGTAGTGATTAGGGATAAAGTTCCAAATTGAATTTGGATTACATAAAAACTGTCTGAGCCAGTTAATTTTGAAAGTGTTGTTCAGAGATGAGAAATCCAGAAAATTTAAACCACCATTCTCATATGTATTCATTATTACCGACTTCTTAACATAATGTATTTTGTTCTTCCAAATAAAATTGAAGAGGATTTTATCGACTGAACTACACATTTTGTTGTCCACATACAGAGAGAGTGCAGGATACGTCAACCTGGAGATTCCCTCAGCCTTAGCAAGCAGTATTCTGCCTCTCAAGGTCAAGTCTCTCTGCAACCATGCATTAAATCTTCTATGGGCTTTTACTATAGCAGGATCAAAGTTCAACGTACTTCTGTTATCTTGATTTTTAGTGATCACTATGCCTAAATAAGTAACTTCAGGTTTAACTGGAATATTATAAAAGGAGGGTGCTGTGCAATCTTTAATAGACATTAACTCACATTTACTTAAGTTTAGATTAAGTCCTGAAGCTTTAGAGAACAGTTTTATACAATCAATTGCTATAGGAATTTGGGAAGCATCTCTTAAAAATAAGGTGGTGTCATCCGCTAACTGGCTAATAATAACCTCTCGATCTGCTATACGGATACCCTGAATACTGCTTTCACAGATAAACATTGAGAGTAGCTGCACACAAAGTAAAAATAAATAGGGAGAAATGGGACACCCTTGTCTGACTCCTCTAGATAAACTAAACCTTGGGGAAGTGCCATTCTTTAATTTAATCGAACAGCTTCCATTATTGTAAAGAGTTTTAATTACTTTGCAAAATATATCTCCAAAACCAAATCTATGTAATGACTTAATCATAAATTGGTGCTCTAAAGAATCAAACGCCTTATAGAAATCTAAAAAAAGAATGAAGCTGTCCTCCTGTATCAATTCTGAATAATCTAAAAGATCAAGAACCAATCTTATATTATTAACTATATGTCTTTTGTTCATGAAACCAGATTGTGTCTCATCTATTACAGAATCCAATACAGATTTTAATCTTTTAGCAAATATAAGAGCTAAAATTTTATAATCATTGTTGAGCAGAGACACAGGACGCCAGTTGTCAATTAAAAGTAAGTCTTTCTTGGGTTTTGGAATTAAAGTAATTAATCCTTGAGTGAGAGTTGGGGGGAGAGTCTCATTCTGTATACTTTCTTTAAAAACCTTAAGTAAAAAAGGGGATAACTCTTCAGAAAACTGTTTGTAGAACTCTGCGCTTAGCCCGTCAGTTCCGGGTGATTTATTGTTTTTAAGTTCTATAATTGAGTTATTCACTTCTAATAAAGTAATTTCACTATCACAGATGTTTCTATCATTTCTTGAGATTATCTTGCAGTTTTTAACAGACTCAAGAAAATTACAGGTTGTCTCTTCAGAATAATTTCGACTGTAAAGATTACTGTAAAAATTAGCGCAGTAGCTTGCAATTTCTTGAGGGTTATTAGTCACTGTTCCATCAATATTTAGAGTTTCAATTAATGAGGTTCTTAAACGACTCTTTTCTAATCTGAAAAAATATGCTGTGTTGCATTCTCCTTCCTCTATCCATTTTTGTCTAGATCTTATATAAGCGCCCTGCGCTCTATAAGTGTACAACTCATCTAATTTACATTGCATTGCAGCATACTCAAGCCTATCAGATTCAGAAAGCTGTTCTTGGGGTTTGGAAGAAAGTATTGCAATTTTAGACACCACCTTATTTTCTTCTGCTCTTTTAAATTTAGCTAAGTTACTACCAAATTTTCTGAAATATTTACCGATTTCAAACTTCAACAGCTCCCACTGGCAACAATACGAATCTAACGCTAAAGCTCTCTTCCAGTACTGCTCAATCAATAATGTAATATGTTTTTTAACCTCTTTAAACCGGAGAAGAGAATTGTTCAATTTCCAATAAGAAGGAGTTGCACTGAAATCACAGGATGCTGAAAGACTAACCTTAAGAGAGATAGCACTGTGGTCTGTAAGAGGCGTAGCATGAATACTGGTTGAGTTACAACTGCTTGCTAGACTTTGGGAAATAAGCCAATAATCTATACGAGACTGTTTAGAGTGGTCCTTGCTGCTCCAGGTATAGAGTCTCTGTTGTGGATTTGTTTCTCTCCATATATCAACAACACTAAATCGCATCATAAATGTATTCATAATTGTACACACAGAAGCCGCTCTTGAAGGAAACCGATCCAATTCACTATTTAATACCATATTAAAATCCCCACCCAAAATAAGACCAGCATTTGGGTATTTATTTATCCAGTACTGTATGTGATCACTAATCACATCCATTAAGGTGGTATTTTCCTTAGAAGAATTATATCCATACATATTTACAAGAACTGTGATGGTCTGGCCAAGTGAAATCACTAACAAAAGAAAATGACCCTTTGGGTCACTGATGAGGTGAAGTATTTCACCAGCGAACTTATTTTTCAAAATAGCGACCCCTGCTGATCGCTCTGTACCGTGAGACATCCATATATCACTGCCCCACTGGGACCTCCAAAATTTAGCATCATCCTGCGTGGAATGGGTTTCTTGAAAAAAACAAAAATCTGATCCGTGGTTTTTAACAAACAAAAAAAGGGCTTTGCGTTTCACATTGTTTCTTAATCCCCTGGCATTAAGAGAAATGAACGATATCGACATTAATAATTGAACAACAGAGAACAGTTATTAACAAGAATCAAAACAAAGGCAAAAAGTCAAAATTGACTAATGAGAAGAAAATGGAAAAGAACAGAGCTTATGTGACCATTTAAAACAGCCAAATTGAAAGGCCCAGCTGTAATAGTACGAATCTCAAATGCCAAAGTGACAGTTAACAGTCACCTTTTTTGAAAAACAGTTATCATAAGTAACTCTCTTGATGGAATTCACAAAGTAATCTCCACACCTTCAATAAACGCTCGCGCTCCGATGTAATAGGCAGTTTTTCCAGCATCCCTCGCCTCTTTTACTCTCGGCCACAAGATCTTCCGTCTTTCCCGGTCTACTGAAGTCAGATCCTCTGCGAAGTGCAAGCTGTTATCTTTAAGAAACTGGGACTTCTTGGCAGCTCTCCATAACGCGTCGCGGACAACCCGTGAAGTAAACTGCATGATGATGGCGCGAGGTCTCTTGTTGTCGCCTCTCCTCCCCAGCCGATGCACAGTGTCAACGGCATCAGGGTACTTGCTCTTGGCCTCGGGGTAAGTCTCGCCGCAGATGCGAATTACCTCGGATCTAATATCTTCATTATAGTTTTCAGACACCCCAAACAATCTCAAGTTCCACCTGCGAGAGTATCTCTCTAGATCAGAAATGCGTGTTTCACATGTGTCCGTGAGACGTTCTTGAGCTTTAAGCTTGGTATCTACATCTTTCACATTCTTCTTTAGATCTTGTACTTCGGCACAAACAAAATCTACCGTTTTCTTCAGCCCTTCTATCTTGAGGGCATTGGCGCTAATCATCCCTTCAAGAGCGTCAGACCGAGTATTGATCAAAGAGGAAAGTGTGGAAATGACGGCAGAATCAGCCTGCTCATCTGGATTTGAGGGTTTACCTTTTTTATTTACAGGTGGCTTGCTTGGAGTGGCAGGAAGCGGAGTCGGGTAAAGATCTACCTCTTTTCCAGCAGAAGAAACATAATCGTGGTCATCCATGCTAACGCCGACAACATCAGCATCTAATCGTTCTTTGCGTTTTTCCAATTTTGGCATGGTTACAGCTCTCGCAATTTACCTCGGTATTGACAACTGATGTAGAAAAAGTAATAAGATACACCTGGCCTTTCTAAAACAACAAAGTTTGGTCTAGAGCTCTGGAAACTTCGTCTTACTAAGGCGCCATCTTGAACCGCCTCCCATGTCAAATAATAGATGTGTCCGAGTTGGTTCCGGGTAGTACATTTACGGCATGTCTCGGTTCTGTACGTGTCCGGGTCACATGTTTGAACCTGTGAAGACCTCTGGTGTACCATTGCCACCTACTGGCCTTTCTTGGTATTGCTCGTTGTAAATACATACGCGTGCATACGGTACATACTGCACTGATCAGGAACACTAACTATTATTAATAGTATTATAATGATTTATACATTTGACCAAGTTAGGGCAACCCTTCATTTAACTACCTCATAATTATCCAGTAGTAGTAATTATGATTCCTCAATATACATATTACAATGTTACAATGTTACATATTACAATATTACAATGTTACAGCACTGCTTAATGTGTCCCCCTCTAGAACGGCTCGTGAACCATTGAGCCGGTAAGATTGTAAATAAAACACTAAGACAGGATTTGCTTATTGCTCTTGGTTTTAATACTTTAATCTCGTGTGATGAATACAGAACATCTCCGCTCATCGCAACACATAAAATA
Source organism: Moxostoma hubbsi (assembly GCA_032164185.1). Taxonomy (NCBI): domain Eukaryota; kingdom Metazoa; phylum Chordata; class Actinopteri; order Cypriniformes; family Catostomidae; genus Moxostoma; species Moxostoma hubbsi. Next base: position 460,137 of record JAVLUX010000173.1, on the reverse strand, counting down.
ATGAATGAGAACGACAGAGGGGTCGTCGAGATCTCAGTCCAGAGTAAACACGATTTAACCCCGAACACACAAAGTTACAGCCGAGAATGACACTTTAACACGACTTGTTCACAGTGGATCTGTGAATGAGATGTCAGTCATCATTTACTCACCCTAACGTCGTTGGAAACCTCCTGCGACACGAACGCGTATTTCTGACCAAAGCGGTCGCGAATACTTGGAATTGAAAATAGTGAAAATTCTTCAAAAAGAATCCTTTTCTGTGTCGTCCGTAAACTATAAAAGCACACGGGTTTGGAACGACATGAGGGTGAGTAAATAATGGTCATTTTTGCGTGCACTTTTCCCTTTAACCCAAAAGTGTGTACATTTCACATTATGCAGCTTTCGGCCCTTTCGAACACTCATTAGGCTGTAAATCTTCAGCAGGACAGGAGAAACAAACGGCTTCGGCGTGTCAGTGACTCGACTCGTTCTCTCAACTCTCTACTTGAGTTCCCCGCAGTTGGTGATGCTGATCCTCTTGGCGGTTCTGCCAGATTGAGAACCCAAAGCTTCAACCTTCCTCACCACATCCATCCCTCCTTTAATGCTGCCGAACACCACGTGCCGTCCATCCAACCTGAACAACAACAACAACAGCACAAACGCTCAATATCAGAGTCATCTGTTCTCAACATCTCTCAAAAGCACGTGTTGACGTACCACTCTGTTTTCACTGTGCATATGAAGAACTGGGATCCGTTGGTGTTGGGTCCAGCGTTGGCCATAGACAGAATACCTTCAAATAAACACACAAATAGTAAGAATTCAGAATAACTCATATGTTGAAATGCACATCAAACAAATACGTTATATGCGTAAATGTAAATGACCTGTACAGAATATTGACTGTAAATATAATAAACAATCGGAAGATCTTCACGCTGACACTAGGCAGACTGACCACTGTTGTTACTTGGCAAATAAAAAGCCATGTTAATAAAAACATGTCATCATTAAAATAAAGTTTTAATGATGACAATCTACTCGTTTCTCTGGCGAAATTATACGGGAGCCCTGAATCGCAAGGTGAAGAACTATTTAATTAGGTTCATTTTTTATTAGATAATTTTTTTTCTCAAGAGGCAAGATTTTTTTTTTCTTTAAAAATTTTATTATTTTACTCTGCAAAATAAAACTAAAAAATATGTACCACTTTTTCTTTTAAATTTGTATTATTTTCTAAAACACTTTATTTATGAATGCTCTGAATGGTTTTCCCCTCCGAACTTTTTTTTTTTTTCGTCCTCAAGAGGCAACAAGAGAGGAAAAATTTAATTAAATATTTTTTTTTTCTTTTAAATTTATATTATTTTTTCTCTCAGAATTTTTTTCCCTCCCTAAATGTTTTTTTCCCCCTTAAATTAGTTTTTTGGTTTTCCCCAAATGTTTTTCCCCTAATTTTTTTTCCCCTAAATTTGTTTTTTGTTTTTCCCTAAATGTTTTTTCCCCCTAAATATATTTTTTTCCCTAAATTCGTTTTTTTTTCTTCCCTAAATTCGTTTTTTTTTCTTCCCTAAATTCGTTTTTTTTCTTCCCTAAATTCGTTTTTTTTTCTTCCCTAAATTTGTTTTTTTTCTTCCCTAAATTCGTTTTTTTTCTTCCCTAAATTCGTTTTTTTTCCTTCCCTAAATTTGTTTTTTTTTCCCCAAATGTTTTTTTCCCTAAATTCGTTTTTTTTCTTCCCTAAATTCGTTTTTTTTCTTCCCTAAATTCGTTTTTTTTCTTCCCTAAATTCGTTTTTTTTTCTTCCCTAAATTCGTTTTTTTTCTTCCCTAAATTCGTTTTTTTTCTTCCCTAAATTCGTTTTTTTTTCTTCCCTAAAATGTTTTTTTTCCCCCAAATGTTTTTTTCCCCTAAATGTTTTATTTTCCTAACTTTGTTTTTTTGTTCCTAAATTTGTTTTTTTGTTTTCCCCAAATGTCTTTTTTTCCCCAAATGTCTTTTTTTTCCCCTAAATTAGTTTTTTTTTCTCCCTAAATGTTTATTTTTTTTTCCTTACATTTTTTTTTCAAGAAGAAACAATTTTTAGAAGGATATAGATTCAGAAAAATACTTAAAAAGGACACAGAGTGACATTTTTGTCCCATCTTGGTTCAGGGCTTGCATAAAATTAAACCAGACACACTTTCATTTTTAACAGTTGTTATAGCGCCATCTAGTGGTACTTCTAAGTTCCAACAGAGAACCTGAATGAACTTTGCACAGAGAACTCATGAATGAATGAATGAACTCCCATTCACCACACAAGGATGAATGAAAATCTTCACAGAATAAAGAAACTCGATGGCATCCATTGAGCCGAAGCAAACACACAGGTGTGAACAGGTCAGTGAACAGGTGTGCGTTACCTGGTCCAGTGTGTTTCAGTTTAAAGTTCTCATCAGGAAATCTCGGTCCGTAGATGGATTTTCCTCCAGTTCCATTGTGGTTTGTAAAATCTCCTCCCTACACATGAATAATGCTTTTAATAACTCAGAATCAGTTCATCTGTAGGGTGATTATTACCCCCCCCCCCCCCCCATCCCATTAATTTCACATGTGATTGTTTGTGCTCAGAAATTAATTATTTAAAAGTACAAATATGCCATGTAA
>JAVLUX010000173.1:442500-452500 GCA_032164185.1 Moxostoma hubbsi | reverse complement strand
ACCTGTGAAGAAATCAGAAAGCTAGGAATCTCTGGCCCTGTTTACACCGTATATTAAGATGCGTTTTGGGCGATCCAATCGCACGTGGACAACCGAGACACCCCCACCTGGGGCAGGTTTCACGAAATGCTCTTAAAGGGACAGTACACCCAAAAAAGAAAATTCTCTCATCATTTACTCACCCTCATGCTGTCCCAGATGTGTATGACTTTCTTTCTTCTGCAGAATGTAAATAAAGATTTTTAGAAGAATATTTCAGCTCTGTAGGTCCATACAATGCAAGTGAATGGTGACCAGAACTTTGAAGCTCCAAAAAGCACATAAAGGCAGCATAAAAGTAATCCATATGACTCCAGTGGTTTAATCCATGTCTTCAGAAGCGATATGATAGGTGCGGGTGAGAAACAGAACAACTCTAAACTTTCTTACTCTAAATCTCCACTTTAACTTTCACTTTTAGATGTGAAAGTGAAAATGGAGATTTGTAGGGGAAAAAAAAGGACTTAAAAATTGTTCTGTTTCTCACCCACATCTATCATATCACTTCTGTAGACATGGATTGTAGACGATTGTATCACTTCTGTAGACTTTTATGCTGCCTTTATGTGCTTTTTGGAGCTTCAAAGTTCTGGTCACCATTCACTTGCATTATATCGAGCTACAGAGCTGAAATATTCTTCTAAAAATCTTTATTTGAGTTCTGCAGAACAAAGAAAGTCACACACATCTGGGACAGCATGAGGGTGAGTAAATGATGAGAGAATTTCCATTTTTGGGTGTACTGTCCCTTTAAGAAGAAAATACTTCTTAACCACCATTTTCTTCTTAAGTTCTAGCTTAATAATTTTTTTACAAATATTTTGTATTCCCTAAAAAAGAAAAAAAAGAAAAAAAAAAGTACAAATTAAAATTTTCGGGAAACATTTTTTTTTTCTTAAAAATCGTCATAAATAACTTCTTAAAATTCAGATCACCTCACAGTTGTACCAAACCCAAGAAGATAATCCATTTCATGAATTTACTGGGTTGCTTTAAATGTGAAGCGCTGCTTAAGCACACTGGATGATTGACAGGTGAGTAGGCGGAGCTTCACTTCTGCTTCACTTCGAACACATTCGAGCCTAATGGCGTTTTTGGGCTCCTCTGAATACGGTTCATTTGGACACCTGTCTTTAGCGTTATCCCATTTTAAACAGATCAGCTGTAAATGAGGCCTTTGACTCACCGTGCCGTGTAGCGTGTGTGTCAGCGCGCTCTGAGAGGCGGGACCGTCTGTCGGGGGGTGGGACAGCGGGTTAACCTGCATGAACTCATTTACTGACGATGCTGCAGGGTTGCCATGGGGATAGCCACCAAAGTTACTGTGGCCTGGGTAACTGTTGCCTGGGAAACCAATCACATAAAAGATATAAATATAATATATATACACATACAGTATGATGTGTCAAAAACATGGGGTAAGTGGTCAGTACCCGTGCTGTGGTTCTGATGATGTGGGTTCTGGCTGCGGTACGGTGAGGCTCCGGGGTCCAGCCGAGCGATCATGTCCATGACGTTGGGCAGAATCATCTGACTGGGACTCGTGGTTCTGAAGCGCTTGGACGTCGGCCCGTCTGGATCCTCCTTTATGTGCAGCTCAGTTTTTACCGGCACGGGTCTCCAGCTGCAGGACGGGTCGATCGTCACCTCCTCAAACTCTGAACTGCAGGAAGTGGATTAAGTGGAAAATTTCATCTTTTGAAATACTGTCTATATGATTTACTGAATCGGCTCCATTGTGTGAATATAGTGGGCATACATTTTTTTAAAAGAATATAATGTTAAGTGCAAATATCATCTGTGTGAATTGATTATACATTTTATACATTATAACTTCTGTTTGTTGCATTAATAGCAGCTTGAGACGGCAAAAAATGTCAAAAAATTGGTTCATTCTATTGTTAATTCTGTTTTTTGTTTTTAAATAAATAAAAAAAAGTCTCCAAACGTTTCATATGTGACATGTAAAATAACAAAAATAAAATTTCTAAATGTACTCAAACACACATATTGTTGATTGATCTTTAAATATTCTTAAAATAGACAGACTTTAGTAGCTAAATGTCCTTAATACACCCCTGGATGGAAACAATTAGCTAAACATTAAAAACATTAAAAATGTTTTAATTTAAATAAAGAAAAGATTTAAAGATCTCATGCAATCGTTAATTTCTCTATAAATTTTTTTTATTTATATATATATATACTGTATATACATATAAATAAAATAATAATAATAATATATATATATATATATATCAATAAAATAATAATAATATATATATATATATATATATATCAATAAAATAATAATAATAATATATATATATATATATATATATATATATATATATATATATATATATATATATACATTATTATTTTATTTATATGTATATACTGTATATATATATATATATATATATATATATATCAATAAAATAATAATAATAATAATATATATATATATAGATCAAATGTATGAAAAATTTTACATTTCTTAAAAAAGTGTTAGCGATTGTGTCAAATAGCTCCTGCCAGAACTGTTGATTGAAATGATTGTGATTGGTCCATCACCAGCAGTGAGAACAGCAACAGTCCCGCATAACAGCGATCGATGTCTTTGTGCCGATTCAGCTGCGGTCAAACCTTTTTTGCTTCAAATTAAAGTTTCTAATGTTGTGATTCATCTTGATCAGTTTGCTACATTTTTTAAATATCTATCCAGAACCAAAGCCGCTGGAAAAGTCGCTGTAATGCGGAATTATCGGGACTTACTTTTGTAGAGCATTCAGGACGCCCCACATGTACTGGTCCACCTCCAGACCTTCTAACAGCGCTGTTTTACTGCAAACAGAGAAATATCATTTACACTGAGAGAGAGCAGCTCCGTATAATTCTGTACAACCGTCTGATTGTAGATCCGTACTTGCACACTGGACATCTCCACGTTCCTCGCTCACAGTTCAGCTCTAAATATGATTCCAGGTCAAAACACTGTAAGAGAAGGCGACATCAGCACATTATCTCAACGTTAATTCAACATTTACACAACGTTATCACAACACTTGATATAAGTGTCATGTTTAAAAAGACTTAAAGACTGACCTGAACATGTCTGCAGTCGTGGCCTCTTGCCGGGAGATGAACGCGCCGGAACGTGATTGGACATTTTAAAGACACTTTGATGGCTGTTTGCTCCACCCCATCCTCGCCGCTCAGACTGGCCCCGCCCACCGAGGCCGACACACTGCTGAAGTTCCTCTTTACTGAAGAGAGAGACGTGTTGTGAGTATTGTTGGGGACAATGAAACATTGATCATTTTTAGCAGTTTTAATACCTTTGTTGACACAGTGTTCTGCTGTGAGGAGTCTCTTCTTCAGTAAACCCTGCAGGACCGATCGAACCGACGGCCGGTGCACCAGCTGAAGAACAAACAGGTGCGACTGCAGAGAGAACACAACACAACCATCACGAACCTCTCTCACACTGGCCCGAACCTCTCTCCCACTGGCCCGAACCTCTCTCACACTGGCCCGAACGACTCTCACACTGGCCCGAACCTCTCTCTCACTGGCCCGAACCTCTCTCACACTGGCCCGAACCTCTCTCACACTGGCCCGAACCACTCTCACACTGGCCCGAACCACTCTCACACTGGCCCGAACCACTCTCACACTGGCCCGAACCTCTCTCACACTGGCCCGAACCACTCTCACACTGGCCCGAACCTCTCTCACACTGGCCCGAACCTCTCTCACACTGGCCCGAACGACTCTCACACTGGCCCGAACCTCTCTAACACTGGCCCGAACCTCTCTCACTGACCCGAACCTCTCTCACTGGCCCGAACGACTCTCTCACTGGCCCGAACCTCTCTCACTGACCCGAACGACTCTCACACTGGCCCGAACCTCTCTCACTGACCCGAACCTCTCTCACACTGGCCCGAACCTCTCTCACACTGACCAGAACCTCTCTCACACTGGCCCGAACCTCTCTAACACTGGCCCGAACCTCTCTCACTGACCCGAACCTCTCTCACACTGGCCCGAACCTCTCTCACACTGGCCCGAACCACTCTCACACTGGCCCGAACCTCTCTCACACTGGCCCGAACCTCTCTCACTGACCCGAACCTCTCTCACACTGGCCCGAACCTCTCTCACACTGGCCCGAACCACTCTTTCACACTGGCCTGAACCACTCTTTCACACTGGCCCGAACCTCTCTCTCACTGGCCCGAACCTCTCTCACACTGGCCGAACCTCTCTCACACTGGCCCGAACCTCTCTCACTGGCCCGAACCTCTCTCACACTGGACCGAACCTCTCTAACACTGGCCCGAACCTCTCTCACTGGCCCGAACCTCTCTCTCACTGGCCCGAACCTCTCTCACACTGGCCCGAACCTCTCTCACTGGCCCGAACCTCTCTCACTGACCCGAACCTCTCTCACACTGGCCCGAACCTCTCTCACACTGGCCCGAACCACTCTCACACTGGCCCGAACCTCTCTCACACTGGCCCGAACCTCTCTCACTGACCCGAACCTCTCTCACACTGGCCCGAACCTCTCTCACACTGGCCCGAACCACTCTTTCACACTGGCCTGAACCACTCTTTCACACTGGCCCGAACCTCTCTCTCACTGGCCCGAACCTCTCTCACACTGGCCCGAACCTCTCTCACACTGGCCCGAACCTCTCTCACTGGCCCGAACCTCTCTCACACTGGCCCGAACCTCTCTCACTGGCCCGAACCTCTCTCTCACTGGCCCGAACCTCTCTCACACTGGCCCGAACCTCTCTCACTGGCCCGAACCTCTCTCACTGGCCCGAACCTCTCTCTCACTGGCCCGAACCTCTCTCACACTGGCCCGAACCTCTCTCACTGGCCCGAACCTCTCTAACACTGGCCCGAACCTCTCTCACTGGCCCGAACCTCTCTCACACTGGCCCGAACCTCTCACACTGGCCCGAACCTCTCTCTCACTGGCCCGAACCACTCTCTCACACTGGCCCAAACCACTCTCTCACTGGCCCGAACCTCTCTCTCACTGGCCCGAACCTCTCTCACACTGGCCCGAACCTCTCTCACACTGGCCCGAACCACTCTCTCACATTGGCCCGAACCTCACTCACACTGGCCCGAACCTCTCTAACACTGGCCCGAACCTCTCACACACTGACCCGAACCTCTCTCTCACACTGGCCCGAACATCTCTCACACTGGCCCGAACCTCTCTAACACTGGCCCGAACCTCTCTAACACTGGCCCGAACCTCTCTCACACTGGCCCGAACCTCTCTCACTGACCCGAACCTCTCTCACACTGGCCCGAACCGCTCTCACACTGGCCCGAACCTCTCTCACACTGGCCCGAACCTCTCTAACACTGGCCCGAACCTCTCTCACACTGGCCCGAACCTCTCTCACACTGGCCCGAACCTCTCTCACACTGGCCCGAACCACTCTCTCACACTGGCCCGAACCTCACTCACACTGGCCCGAACATCTCTAACACTGGCCCGAACCTCTCACACACTGACCCGAACCTCTCTCTCACACTGGCCCGAACATCTCTCACACTGGCCCGAACCTCTCTAACACTGGCCCGAACCTCTCTAACACTGGCCCGAACCTCTCTCACACTGGCCCGAACCTCTCTCACTGACCCGAACCTCTCTCACACTGGCCCGAACCGCTCTCACACTGGCCCGAACCTCTCTCACACTGGCCCGAACCTCTCTAACACTGGCCCGAACCTCTCTCACACTGGCCCGAACCTCTCTCACACTGGCCCGAACCTCTCTCACTGACCCGAACCTCTCTCACACTGGCCCGAACCTCTCTCACACTGGCCCGAACCTCTCTCACACTGGCCAGAACCACTCTTACACTGGCCCGAACCTCTCTCACACTGGCCCGAACCTCTCTCACACTGGCCAGAACCACTCTCACACTGGCCCGAACCTCTCTCACACTGGCCCGAACCTCTCTCACACTGGCCAGAACCTCTCACACACTGGCCCGAACCTCTCTAACACTGGCCCGAACCTCTCTCACACTGGCCCGAACCTCTCTCACTGACCCGAACCTCTCTCACACTGGCCCGAACCTCTCTCACACTGGCCCGAACCACTCTCACACTGGCCCGAACCTCTCTAACACTGGCCCGAACCTCTCTAACACTGGCCCGAACCTCTCTCACACTGGCCCGAACCTCTCTCACTGACCCGAACCTCTCTCACACTGGCCCGAACCTCTCTCACTGACCCGAACCTCTCTCACACTGGCCCGAACCTCTCTCACACTGGCCCGAACCTCTCTCACACTGGCCAGAACCACTCTCACACTGGCCAGAACCTCTCACACACTGACCCGAACCTCTCTCACACTGGCCAGAACCTCTCTCACACTGGCCCGAACCTCTCTCACACTGACCCGAACCACTCTCACACTGGCCAGAACCACTCTCACACTGGCCCGAACCTCTCTCACACTGGCCAGAACCACTCTCACACTGGCCAGAACCACTCTCACACTCTCTCAATTGAATTCAGTTTATTATTGAATTCGGTGTTGCCAAATAACCCCCGTTTTACAGTATGAAGACACGTTACTGTCTTAATAGATTGCTGTGTTCACATACGTGTCTTTACTCACACAACTGCATGCCGACACGGTGATCTGGATGATGTTGCGTCCGGGTTGGCACACGTGTTTAAGGTGCAAGGGTTTATGGGAAGTCTTGTCACTGCGTTTGATGGTTAGAGGTGTAGCATTAACGCTGACCTGCACCGACGCCGGCCAGTTAGTGTACATCTGTCTGTCCTCATGATGATAACACTTAAACTGCAGCTCCAGATCAGACCTGAAACACATAAATGTTTTATGATATACATTTGTTTCTTTTTCCTTTTCTCCCCAATTTGGAATGCCCAATTCCCAATGTGCTCCAAGTCCTCGTGGTGGCGCGGTTACTCGCCTCAATCCGGGTGGCAAAGGACGAATCTCAGTTGCCTCCACATCTGAGACCGTCAATCTGCGCATCTTATCATGTGACTTGTTGAGTGCGTTACCGTGGAGACGTAGCGGGTGTGGAGGCTGCTAAATGTTGGTCTAATTGGATATGTTTACAATGTTATGAGGAACATACATTTAAAAAAATAATATTATTAATACATTTATAGTAAAATATTCAAAACATATTTTATATATCAAAGTATAAATATTATATTAAAATGTAAAAAATATTTGTAAACCTTTAATATTAATAATAATAATAATTAATAATAAATCAATTATTTTTTATTAATTAAATTATAAACATTATATTAAAATGTAATTTTTTTTAAACCTTTAATATTAATAATAATAATAATTAATAATAAATGAATTATTTGTATTCTAAATTAAATTATAAACATTATATTAAAATGTTAAAATATTTTTAAACCTTTAATATTAATAAGTAATAATAAAATTAATTATTTTTATTATAAACATTATATTAAAATGTTAAAAATATTTTTAAACCTTTAATATTAATAATAGTAATTAATAATAAAAATAATTATTTTTATTCTAAATTAAATTATAAACATTATATTAAAATGTTAAAAATATTTTTAAACCTTTAATATTAATAATAATAATAATTAATAATAAAAATAATTATTTTTATTCTAAATTAAATTATAAACATTATATTAAAATGTTAAAATATTTTTAAACCTTTAATATTAATAATAATAATTAATAATAAAAATAATTATTTTTATTCTAAATTAAATTATAAACATTATATTAAAATGTTAAAATATTTTAAACCTTTAATATTAATAATAATAATAAAATGTATTATTTTTATTATAAATTAAATTATAAATATTATATTGAAACATATATATATATATATATATATATATATATATATATATATATATATATATATATATATATATATATAATATTGCAAAATATTGGTTTCAGTTTATAGAAAACCCTCAAAATAAAAATAAATTAAAAAATAATATATAATATTGTATGTGTGTTTACAATATTAGGATGAACATGTAAAAATATTATTTTATTACGAATATTAAAACTTTAAATAATAAATTACATAATAAAAAGTATATTAAGATATTAAAAATATTTTTTAAATAAACAACCTTTTAAAAAATGATTACTGAGTTGTTGATCACATTAGAGCAAGTAATATTGTAACAATGTAACAACTTGCCGCATTAATATAGTGTGTGTGATCACAGATGTGTGCATTTATCAGTAATTACAATTACTTTATTTATTCTTTCTCTGTTGTTATAATAACGTTAAACCATTTTACCATTGTGAAAATGTGATTTTTAAAAAAATATGGATTATTTTAGAGAACAATGCACAGAAATGTATACATAAAAATACAAAGTAGCAAACATTTTTCAGATAAAACACTTTTTAAATAAATATACAAATTAGGGCTGTCAGTCGATTCAATTTTTGTATCAAATTAATGATCCAATATGCCGAATAATTAATCAAATTGATCACATGTATAAATATTTGCTGAGTAAGCCCCTCAAAAACAATAATTCTCTATATTCTGATTATAAATAGTTATTTTTAAATAATCTAATATCTGTTATAAACATAATAATTCAGTAAATTGTCATGACGGGGTCTTACCTCCACATGAGTGTCTGGTGTATGGTGGGCCTCAGGTGGAAGACATGATTACTGACGGCCAGATTGTGCTCCAGTCTGAACGGTTCCAGAACCACACCGTCCCGAACCGGGAACGTCAAGCGCAGCTCGTCATTAGAGTTCCCTAAGACAATGATCCTGTATTCATCCTGTATTTAAAGTTATGCCTGTACAGAGCTGAGGTCAAAGGTCTAGTTTACCTTAAAATGAAACCTCTCGTCATTTACGTAGCTTGGCAATGATACAAATCTGTAGCTGAAGCGGTTTTACATGCTCCGCCCCCCAAACAGCACCATCAAATTAGCATATTTTGTTTTCAAATTTGAGTTAGCAGGTCTTACCTGGAGGCGGAGGCAGTGCGTTGATGTTGGGTTTGATATCAGGAGGAAACTGCGGCTTCACGTCCTGGTTTGGGGACATATATGGAGGCATGTTACTTCCTGGAGTCACAGGGGGCGTGGGGTTGCCAGGCAACGGAGAGTGGAGGTAACCGCCCATCGAGTGTGGAGGCTACGTATACGTCAACAGAACACAAACCAGCATGAAGACACAACGTTTGACAGACAATGATTGCTGGTAAGACATCGATCAAACGTACCCCGCTCGTGTTGGGCTGGTTATATGGAAGGTTCTCTGCACTGCAGTTAGCACCGGGCTCCTATAGTACAGGCGGAGACAATATTTCAGCACAAGATGCCTTAAAATGCTGCCAAGGTCGGCAGATCACTTGGTTTTGTAACAAGAGCATTTGTTAGTATTTCTATACGGTTTTTAGCATCAGATTATCCATCCAAGTATTCTAGAGGCTTCTGAAATGGACCTTGTAGAACGGTCCCACGCTGCTGGACGGGTATTGCCCTGGAGTTCCGGGCTGCCCTGGCATTCTCTGAGCAGGGTAATGGGGTGAGGACAGGGCTCTGGAGGGGGTAGAGTTGGGGTATTGCCCCTGTTGAGAGGAAAACTGCCCGTTGGGTCCAAACTGCTGCTCTCCATAGTTCCCCTGAAGACAAACAAACACTTTACAATTCATTTCTGATCTAATATGCAAATGTGTTAATATTTAATAAGCGGATGCCTCATTAGCATATTTTAAAAGAGTGAATGGGTGAAGACCATAATGGGTATTAAAGGTATTTAATGGCTTAGAGGGTGTTTTCTCCTTCACCTCTCCAGGATATGGTCGCTTCACCCCTTGCATGGGTCGTGGCCCGTGCCCGTAACCCTGTCCTGGCATCCTCTGAGGGTGACCC
>JAVLUX010000173.1:417500-440000 GCA_032164185.1 Moxostoma hubbsi | reverse complement strand
CTATCTGTCTGTCTGTCACTCTATCTCTGTCTGTCTGTCTATCTGTCTTTCATCTATCTGTCTGTCTGTCTTTCATCTGTCTGTCTATCTGTCTTTCATCTGTCTGTCTATCTAGCTGTCTTTTATCTGTCTGTCTGTCTGTCTCTCTATCTGTCTATCACTCTATCTATCTGTCTGTCTTTCATCTGTTTGTCTGTCTTTTATCTGTCTGTCTGTCTATCACTCTATCTATCTGTCTGTCTGTCACTCTATCTATCTGTCTGTCTGTCTGTCTATCTATCTATCTATCTATCTGTCTGTCTGTCTGTCACTCTGTCTATCTATCTATCTCTGTCTGTCTGTCTGTCTATCTATCTATCTGTCTGTCACTCTATCTATCTGTCTTTTATCTGTCTGTCTGTCTGTCTGTCTATCTATCTGTCTGTCTGTCTTTCAATTCAATTCAATTCAATTCAAAGGGGCTTTATTGGCATGAATGTAAACAATACAATATTGCCAAAGCAGAGGCTGTGTAAAAACAGAACTACACCTTAATCTATAATTCATAAAGTTGACAAATATAAAAATAAATAATACAAATAAATACAGAACAGGTTCAGAACTGCTGAAGACCACAGTGTTTAAATAACTGACATATACTTAAACATACATGAATATACACACATATACTGAGGGTCACTGTGGTGAACATTGGGGTGACACACGGGGGTGGCACACATAACACAGATTCACCCGCTGTCCCTCAGTCTGTGACACGTCAACACGTATCTCGCCGCCAGTGCTGCTGTGTGTCCCTCTCCAAGTATTATATTCATTTGTTCTTGTTCTGTCATGGTTGTAAATGTGTCAATGCTGTTTGTTAATTTAGTTACATAAATGTCTCTTGTCTCTTGGTATTTTGGGCAGTGGAGTAGAAAGTGCACCTCTGTCTCAACCTCACCTGTCGTACAGTGAGCACACACCCTTTCTTCTCTGGGTAGCCATGTGTTCCTGTGTCTGTCTCTCTCGATGGCGAGACTGTGCTCACTGAGCCTGTACTTGCTCAGGATCTGTCTGTCTCTCTCTCTCTCACTGTCTGTCTCTCTCGATGGCGAGACTGTGCTCACTGAGCCTGTACTTGCTCAGGATCTGTCTGTCTCTCTCTCTCTCACTGTCTGTCTCTCTCGATGGCGAGACTGTGCTCACTGAGCCTGTACTTGCTCAGGATCTGTCTGTCTCTCTCTCCCTGTCTGTCTCTCTCGATGGCGAGACTGTGTTCACTGAGCCTGTACTTGCTCAGGATCTGTCTCTCTCTCTCTCACTGTCTGTCTCTCTCTCTCACTGTCTGTCTCTCTCTCTCACTGTCTGTCTCTCTCTCCCTGTCTGTCTCTCTCGATGGCGAGACTGTGTTCACTGAGCCTGTACTTGCTCAGGATCTGTCTCTCTCTCTCTCACTGTCTGTCTCTCTCTCTCACTGTCTGTCTCTCTCTCTCACTGTCTGTCTCTCTCGATGGCGAGACTGTGCTCACTGAGCCTGTACTTGCTCAGGATCTGTCTGTCTCTCTCTCACTGTCTGTCTCTCTCTCTCACTGTCTGTCTCTCTCTCTCACTGTCTGTCTCTCTCGATGGCGAGACTGTGCTCACTGAGCCTGTACTTGCTCAGGATCTGTCTCTCTCTCTCACTGTCTGTCTCTCTCTCTCACTGTCTGTCTCTCTCGATGGCGAGACTGTGTTCACTGAGCCTGTACTTGCTCAGGATCTGTCTCTCTCTCTCACTGTCTGTCTCTCTCGATGGCGAGACTGTGCTCACTGAGCCTGTACTTGCTCAGGATCTGTCTCTCTCTCTCACTGTCTGTCTCTCTCTCTCACTGTCTGTCTCTCTCGATGGCGAGACTGTGTTCACTGAGCCTGTACTTGCTCAGGATCTGTCTCTCTCTCTCACTGTCTGTCTCTCTCGATGGTGAGACTGTGCTCACTGAGCCTGTACTTGCTCAGGATCTGTCTCTGCTTTGGATCTCTGACAGTCAGGAGATACTCTTCCAATTCATACTTTGATTTTAGAGTCCGATAGAATTGTAATTTGCTTTGTGTTTTAGTTTCTTGGTCCCAATGTTCCAGATAGTTGATTTGAGATTGTTTGTTGATCTGATTGATTCTGATGTTTGTTTGTAAAGCAGTGCTGGTCTGAGGCTGGTTACTGTTAGTACTGTTAACCGGGTCAGTGAGTCTCAGAACCAGCTGACTGACGGGACTGTTATCAGGGTTCAGTTCTTGGGTTTGTAACGCTTTATAATGAAGCGACTCTGTGGGACTTGATTTTAAATGCATCCAAAACTTTAGAGATCTTTTTTGTACATTAATGATCAATGGGAATCGTCCTAATTCTGCCCTACATGCATTATTGGGAGTTTTTCTTTGTAATTTGAGAATTAATTTGCAGAATTCTGTGTGTAGGGCTTCTGTTGGATGCTTGTCCCATCTAGTGTAGTTCTGATCACTGAGTGGACCCCAGACCTCACTTCCATACAGCGCTATGGGCTGTACCACACTATCAAAGATCTTACACCAGATTGGAATTGGTAGTTCAGTATTATAGAACTTCTTCTTAATAGCGTATAGCGCTCTTCGAGCTTTTGCTTTAAGTGCATTTACTGCCTTACTGAAACTCCCTGATGCAGTGATAATCAGCCCAAGGTAAGTGTACTGCATAGTGTGCACTAGTGCGGTGCTGCCTAGAGAGAACTGGTGTCTGTGTTCCTGACATCTGGGCTTCTTCTGAAAGACCATAATATTGGTCTTCTTCAGGTTGACTGCCAGGGCCCAGTTCTGGCAGTAGTTCTCCAGCAGGTCCAGATGTTGCTGTAGTCCCTGTGCAGTGGGTGACAGCAGCACCAGGTCGTTTGCATAGAGCAAACACTTGATGTGTTTGTCCTGTAGAGTGAGTCCAGGGGCTGTGGACTGTTCCAACTGCACCGCTAGTTCATTAATGTAGATGTTGAACAGTGTTGGACTCAGACTACAGCCCTGCCTCACTCCTCTCTTCTGACTGAAGAACTCTGTTTGTTTGGTGCCAATTCTTATTGCACATTTGTTGTCCGAATACATCGATTTAACGATGTCTTTCATCTGTCTGTCTGTCTATCACTCTATCTATCTGTCTGTCTGTCTGTCTGTCTGTCTGTCTGTCTATCAAATTCCTGATTCCAGAGAAAATAATTAAATTCAATGTCCAGATGCAAATTATTTAAATAAAAACAGGCTTCAAATACTTTGAGCAAAATATAATCTATAAAAAAATATAGATATATTTATCTTTAAAAAATTAAAAATGTATCTATAAAATAAAAGACACTGACCTGCCCCCAAATCCTCCTCCGCCGGGGTAGTTGCGTCGCCCGTACATGTCCTGCTGCATGTATGCTGGACTAGGGTTACCCTTAGAGGAAAACTGCAGCCCAGCAAACTGCCCCGGGTTCATACCCCCATTGCCCCCTGCCATTGCGTTCATATGGCTGTTTGGGTTGGCCATGGAGTTCCCAAACACCTAAAACACACAATTTTATAAAATGGACTGAAAGTGCGGAGAGTGCGCAAGTGTGTGTGTGTGTGTGTGTGTGTGTGTTTAAATACACTCTTACCTGCGTCTGTGATGTATTGGTCACACCCCATACAGTGGTTACCACGGAGAGAGAGCCTGATGGTTGATTGGTGTTTTGTTGCCAGGAGACAGAGTCATATTGAAACGGTGCATCACCGTGTGTCAGTGGTTTCATGCCGTTGATGTTTGGTTGTATCTGGTTCTTCATCACCGATGAATCAGTTGGTCTGTTTTTCTGGTGATGCAGCAGTAAAAGTCGACTCAGATCCTCACACCACGAGGACAACAGAGCTAAAAACACACATACACACTCGTCAACACATTTAGATTTTACCACCAGATGATGCTACAGCTCTGAACAAGAAGACAGTTTCAGAGGCTTTGGCACACTCATATACATATACATTGCTTAACAGTTTATTATGTATAAGGACGTACGCCCGGCTCCTAATCAGCCGGGAGGAGGATAAAGACGAGTCGGAGGCGCCAGTTAGAGAGAGAGAGAGAGAGAGAGAGAGAGATACACACGTGCCAGTTCCTGCCTCCTCCTTGCCCATCCTGAAACACATTACACCCTGACGCTGGCTACCACACCTGGAGTTCGCTAGTTTGAATCCAGGGCGTGCAGAGTGACTCCAGTCAGGTCTCCTTAGCAACCAAATTGGCCAGTCACTAAAAAGTAAATACAGAAGCAGTGTCGTCATGAAATAAAGTGGAGCCGTACCCGCTGTTCAGCTTGAGCAAAACTTGCCCGTCAAAGCGTCTAAAAAGGAAACACTGCGCTGTTAAAGTTCATATAATGAGGAAGCGGGCGGTATAAATAAGCACGGAGATGCTGGCGCGGAGATGCTCATCACTGGCACGGAGACGCTCATCCCTGGCACAGAGACGCTGGCGCGAAGACGCTCATCATTGGCACGGAGATGCTCATCACTGGCACAGAGACGCTCATCACTGGCATGGAGACGCTGGCGCGGAGACGCTCATCACTGGCACAGAGACGCTCATCACTGGCACAGAGACGCTGGCGCGAAGACGCTCATCATTGGCACGGAGATGCTCATCACTGGCACAGAGACGCTCATCACTGGCACGGAGACGCTGGCGCGGAGACGCTCATCACTGGCACAGAGACGTTCATCACTGGCACAGACACGCTGGCGCGGAGACGCACATCACTGGCCCGGAGATGCTCATCACTGGCACAGAGACGCTCATCACTGGCACGGAGACGCTGGCGCGGAGACGCTCATCACTGGCATGGAGACACTCATCACTGGCACGGAGACGCTGGCGTGGAGACGCTCATCACTGGCGCGGAGAAGCTCATCACTGGCGCGGAGATGCTCATCACTGGCACCGAGACCCTGGCACGGAGACGCTCATCACTGGCACTGAGACGCTCATCACTGGCGCTGAGACGCTCATCACTGGCACGGAGACACTCATCACTGGCACGGAGACACTCATCACTGGCACGGAGACCCTGGCACGGAGACACTCATCACTGGCACGGAGACCCTGGCATGGAGATGCTCATCACTGGCGCTGAGAAGCTCATCACTGGCGCGGTGACCCTGGCACGGAGACGCTCATCACTGGCGCGGAGACCCTGGCATGGAGACGCTCATCACTGGCGCGGAGACCCTGGCACGGAGACGCTCATCACTGGCGCGGAGACCCTGGCATGGAGACGCTCATCACTCGCGCAGAGAAGCTCATCACTGGCGCAGAGACGCTCTTCACTGGCACCGAGACCCTGGCACGGAGATGCTGGTTTGGTGGCTCTTGCATTTGTATAAATGATTGTATTACTTTTTATTTGTATTATTTATTTATTGAAAAGGTTTTTTAAAAATACATTGATTTTAATGTCATCACTTCCTTTCCTCTCCTTGAAGGTGCTAAACTAATAATACAAAATAAAACAATTTAGTAAACATTTTATTAGAACGTTCTGCCAATATATTTGACCACAAATGATCAATCATTGCTCTGAGGGCAAAATCATCCTCAGACTGTAACACAACCCCTTCAGAGTCTGAGTTACACCACCAGCCAGAAGTTCATCATCTGTGGCCCACGAATGGTTAAAGACACCCACTGACTGCAGTTGATATGCGAATTCACCGCTGTAATTACTGTAAAGAGTCTCACCTGCTGATTTGGGGCTAAATTTGTCCCTGTTTGCAGCACAGACGGCCAGTAATCGATACCCCAGATCCATGTCAAAGCCCTGCTGCCCCGCCACACGACTCACCACCTGAGAGAACACGAACAGATGATTCAACAAACAAACACCAGAACTCACAAGCCCCAGAAATACAGACCATATTCTGTTATGCTGCAGTAATTGTGGTTTTGGGGGAGTTTGAACGCAGACACACTGACACCACAGTGAGATACCCCAGGAAAGGCAGATCAGTGTTTGGGACGGCCCGAATGTTTCACACCACACCCTGAGACGCAGACACAGTGGAAGCTGTCTATATTTCTGTCTTAATTATAGTTAAACACATCTCACACGGAGATATTTGTGTCTAAAGGGTCTAATTAAACGTGTAGAAATGTGCAACATTTAAGAGTTACAACTCACTTCTCAACGTTCAATTTCAGCTGTTACTACAGAGAAAGCTGTTTTAAAGTACTTCAAGTACAGAACTACAACATTTTTGTCAGAATAGAATAGCACAGACCAGAACAGAATGAAACAGACCAGAATAGAATAGAACAGAATAGAATAGTACAGAATAGAATAGAACAGATCAGAATAGAATGAAACACAACAGACCAGACCAGAATAGAATAGTACAGACCAGACCAGAATAGAATAGTACAGACCAGAACAGAATAGAATAGTACAGACCAGAATAGAATAGAATAGTACAGAACAGAATAGAATAGTACAGACCAGAATAGAATAGAACAGACAAGAATAGAATAGTACAGAACAGAATAGAATAGTACAGACCAGAATAGAACAGACCAGAGAATAGTACAGACCAGAATAGAATAGAATAGTACAGACCAGAATAGAATAGAACAGACCAGAATAGAATAGAATAGTACAGACCAGAATAGAATAGAACAGACCAGAATAGAATAGAACAGACCAGAATAGAATAGTACAGACCAGAATAGAATAGTACAGACCAGAACAGAATAGAATAGTACAGACCAGAATAGAATAGAATAGTACAGAACAGAATAGTACAGACCAGAATAGAATAGAACAGACCAGAATAGAATAGTACAGACCAGAATAGAATAGAATAGTACAGACCAGAACAGAATAGAATAGTACAGACCAGAATAGAATAGAACAGACCAGAATAGAATAGTACAGACCAGAATAGAATAGAATAGTACAGACCAGAACAGAATAGAATAGTACAGACCAGAATAGAATAGAACAGACCAGAATAGAATAGTACAGAACAGAATAGAATAGTACAGACCAGAATAGAACAGACCAGAGAATAGTACAGACCAGAATAGAATAGAATAGTACAGACCAGAATAGAATAGAACAGACCAGAATAGAATAGAATAGTACAGACCAGAATAGAATAGAACAGACCAGAATAGAATAGAACAGACCAGAATAGAATAGTACAGACCAGAATAGAATAGTACAGACCAGAACAGAATAGAATAGTACAGACCAGAATAGAATAGAATAGTACAGAACAGAATAGTACAGACCAGAATAGAACAGACCAGAATAGAATAGTACAGACCAGAATAGAATAGAATAGTACAGACCAGAACAGAATAGAATAGTACAGACCAGAATAGAATAGAACAGACCAGAATAGAATAGTACAGACCAGAATAGAATAGAACAGACCAGAATAGAATAGTACAGACCAGAATAGAATAGAATAGTACAGACCAGAATAGAATAGAACAGACCAGAATAGAATAGAACAGACCAGAATAGAATAGAATAGTACAGACCAGAATAGAATAGAACAGACCAGAATAGAATAGAACAGACCAGACCAGAATAGAATAGTACAGACCAGAATAGAATAGAATAGTACAGACCAGAATAGAATAGAACAGACCAGAATAGAATAGTACAGACAGAATAGAATAGAATAGTACAGATCAGAATAGAATAGAACAGACCAGAATAGAATAGTACAGACCAGAATAGAATAGTACAGACCAGAATAGAATAGAATAGAATAGTACAGACCAGAATAAAATAGAACAGATCAGAATAGAATGAAACAGAACAGACCTGAATGGAATAGAACAGACCAGAATAGAATAGTACAGACCAGAATAGAATAGTACAGACCAGAATAGAATAGAACAGACCAGAATAGAATGAAACAGAACAGACCTGAATGGAATAGAATAGTACAGACCAGAATAGAATAGTACAGACCAGAATAGAATAGAATAGTACAGACCAGAATAGAATAGTACAGACCAGAATAGAATGAAACAGACCAGAATAGAATAGTACAGAATAGAATAGAACAGATCAGAATAGAATGAAACACAACAGACCAGAATAGAATAGAATAGTACAGACCAGAATAGAATAGTACAGACCAGAATAGAATAGAATAGTACAGACCAGAACAGAATAGAATAGTACAGACCAGAATAGAATAGTACAGACCAGAACAGAATAGAATAGTACAGACCAGAATAGAATAGTACAGACCAGAATAGAATAGAACAGACCAGAATAGAATAGAACAGACCAGAATAGAATAGAATAGTACAGACCAGAACAGAATAGAATAGTACAGACCAGAATAGAATAGAATAGTACAGACCAGAATAGAATAGTACAGACCAGAATAGAATAGTACAGACCAGAACAGAATAGAATAGTACAGACCAGAATAGAATAGAATAGTACAGACCAGAATAGAATAGAATAGTACAGACCAGAATAGAATAGTACAGACCAGAATAGAATAGAATAGTACAGACCAGAATAGAATAGTACAGACCAGAATAGAATAGAATAGTACAGACCAGAATAGAATAGTACAGACCAGAATAGAATAGAATAGTACAGACCAGAACAGAATAGAATAGTACAGACCAGAATAGAATAGAATAGTACAGACCAGAATAGAATAGTACAGACCAGAATAGAATAGTACAGACCAGAACAGAATAGAATAGTACAGACCAGAATAGAATAGAATAGTACAGACCAGAATAGAATAGTACAGACCAGAATAGAATAGAACAGACCAGAATAGAATAGTACAGACCAGAACAGAATAGAATAGTACAGACCAGAACAGAATAGAATAGTACAGACCAGAACAGAATAGAATAGTACAGATCAGAATAGAATAGTACAGACCAGAATAGAATAGTACAGACCAGAATAGAATAGAATAGTACAGACCAGAATAGAATAGAACAGACCAGAATAGAATAGAATAGTACAGACCAGAACAGAATAGAATAGTACAGACCAGAACAGAATAGAATAGTACAGATCAGAATAGAATAGAATAGTACAGACCAGAACAGAATAGAATAGTACAGACCAGAACAGAATAGAATAGTACAGACCAGAATAGAATAGAACAGACCAGAATAGAATAGTACAGACCAGAACAGAATAGAATAGTACAGACCAGAACAGAATAGAATAGTACAGACCAGAACAGAATAGAATAGTACAGACCAGAATAGAATAGAACAGACCAGAATAGAATAGTACAGACCAGAATAGAATAGAATAGTACAGAACAGAATAGAATAGTACAGACCAGAATAGAACAGACCAGAGAATAGTACAGACCAGAATAGAATAGAATAGTACAGACCAGAATAGAATAGAACAGACCAGAATAGAATAGAATAGTACAGACCAGAATAGAATAGAACAGACCAGAATAGAATAGAACAGACCAGAATAGAATAGTACAGACCAGAATAGAATAGTACAGACCAGAACAGAATAGAATAGTACAGACCAGAATAGAATAGAATAGTACAGACCAGAATAGTACAGACCAGAATAGAATAGAACAGACCAGAATAGAATAGTACAGACCAGAATAGAATAGAATAGTACAGACCAGAACAGAATAGAATAGTACAGACCAGAATAGAATAGAACAGACCAGAATAGAATAGTACATACCAGAATAGAATAGAACAGACCAGAATAGAATAGTACAGACCAGAATAGAATAGTACAGACCAGAATAGAATAGAACAGACCAGAATAGAATAGAATAGTACAGACCAGAATAGAATAGAATAGTACAGACCAGAATAGAATAGAACAGACCAGAATAGAATAGAACAGACCAGAATAGAATAGAATAGTACAGACCAGAATAGAATAGAATAGTACAGACCAGAATAGAATAGAACAGACCAGAATAGAATAGAATAGAACAGACCAGAATAGAATAGAATAGTACAGACCAGAATAGAATAGAACAGACCAGAATAGAATAGAACAGACCAGAATAGAATAGTACAGACCAGAATAGAATAGAATAGTACAGACCAGAATAGAATAGAACAGACCAGAATAGAATAGAATAGTACAGACCAGAATAGAATAGTACAGACCAGAATAGAATAGAACAGACCAGAATAGAATAGAACAGACCAGAATAGAATAGAATAGTACAGACCAGAATAAAATAGTACAGACCAGAATAGAATAGAACAGACCAGAATAGAATAGAATAGTACAGACCAGAATAGAATAGTACAGACCAGAATAGAATAGAACAGACCAGAATAGAATAGAATAGAACAGACCAGAATAGAATCGAATAGTACAGACCAGAATAGAATAGAACAGACCAGAATAGAATAGAACAGACCAGAATAGAATAGAATAGTACAGACCAGAATAGAATAGTACAGACCAGAACAGAATAGAATAGTACAGACCAGAATAGAATAGAATAGTACAGACCAGAATAGAATAGAAAAGACCAGAATAGAATAGAATAGTACAGACCAGAATAGAATAGTACAGACCAGAATAGAATAGAACAGACCAGAATAGAATAGAATAGAACAGACCAGAATAGAATAGTACAGACCAGAACAGAATAGAATAGTACAGACCAGAATAGAATAGTACAGACCAGAATAGAATAGAACAGACCAGAATAGAATAGATTAGAACAGACCAGAATAGAATAGTACAGACCAGAACAGAATAGAATAGTACAGACCAGAATAGAATAGAATAGTACAGACCAGAATAGAATAGAACAGACCAGAATAGAATAGAATAGTACAGACCAGAATAGAATAGTACAGACCAGAATAGAATAGAACAGACCAGAATAGAATAGAATAGAACAGACCAGAATAGAATAGTACAGACCAGAACAGAATAGAATAGTACAGACCAGAATAGAATAGAATAGTACAGACCAGAATAGAATAGAACAGACCAGAATAGAATAGAATAGTACAGACCAGAATAGAATAGAACAGACCAGAATAGAATAGAACAGACCAGAATAGAATAGTACAGACCAGAATAGAATAGAATAGTACAGACCAGAATAGAATAGAACAGACCAGAATAGAATAGAATAGTACAGACCAGAATAGAATAGTACAGACCAGAATAGAATAGAACAGACCAGAATAGAATAGAACAGACCAGAATAGAATAGTACAGACCAGAATAGAATAGTACAGACCAGAATAGAATAGAACAGACCAGAATAGAATAGAATAGTACAGACCAGAATAGAATAGAATAGTACAGACCAGAATAGAATAGAACAGATCAGAATAGAATAGAATAGACCAGACCAGAATAGAATCGAATAGTACAGACCAGAATAGAATAGAACAGACCAGAATAGAATAGAACAGACCAGAATAGAATAGAATAGTACAGACCAGAATAGAATAGAACAGATCAGAATAGAATCGAATAGTACAGACCAGAATAGAATAGAACAGACCAGAATAGAATAGAACAGACAGAATAGAATAGAATAGTACAGACCAGAATAGAATAGAACAGATCAGAATAGAATAGAATAGTACAGACCAGAATAGAATAGAATAGTACAGACCAGAATAGAATAGTACAGACCAGAATAGAATAGAATAGAACAGACCAGAATAGAATCGAATAGTACAGACCAGAATAGAATAGAACAGACCAGAATAGAATAGAACAGACCAGAATAGAATAGAATAGTACAGACCAGAATAGAATAGTACAGACCAGAATAGAATAGAACAGACCAGAATAGAATAGAATAGAACAGACCAGAATAGAATAGAATAGTACAGACCAGAATAGAATAGAACAGATCAGAATAGAATAGAATAGTACAGACCAGAATAGAATAGTACAGACCAGAATAGAATAGAATAGAACAGACCAGAATAGAATCGAATAGTACAGACCAGAATAGAATAGAACAGACCAGAATAGAATAGAACAGACCAGAATAGAATAGAATAGTACAGACCAGAATAGAATAGTACAGACCAGAATAGAATAGAACAGACAGAATAGAATAGAATAGTACAGACCAGAATAGAATAGAATAGTACAGACCAGAATAGAATAGAACAGATCAGAATAGAATAGAATAGTACAGACCAGAATAGAATAGAATAGTACAGACCAGAATAGAATAGTACAGACCAGAATAGAATAGAATAGAACAGACCAGAATAGAATCGAATAGTACAGACCAGAATAGAATAGAACAGACCAGAATAGAATAGAACAGACCAGAATAGAATAGAATAGTACAGACCAGAATAGAATAGTACAGACCAGAATAGAATAGAACAGACCAGAATAGAATAGAATAGAACAGACCAGAATAGAATAGAATAGTACAGACCAGAATAGAATAGTACAGACCAGAATAGAATAGAACAGACCAGAACAGAATAGAATAGAACAGACCAGAATAGAATAGACCAGAATAGAATAGAACAGACCAGAATAGAATAGAACAGACCAGAACAGAATAGAATAGTACAGACCAGAATAGAATCGAATATAGAATAGAGCTAATAGTCATAATGGTACATTGTTCAGATTACCGTCTGCAGATGTTTGTTAATTGGTTTATTGAATGGTTAATATTGATTAGATCTCACCGTCAGGCATCCCATTATACTTTGCTCGAAGGCTCGCTGAAAGGCCCGTGGATCGCCGCACCAGTCCAACAGCTCTGACGCCGCAGTCTGGAAGTTTGACGGATTTTGCAGATGCTGATAGATAAAACAACACCCACATACTGTATAAGAATATACGTCATATGGATCATACGGGACACACTTTCTTTGAACTGCAATTATTCAATAAATAAACTGAATAGTTTTTTAAAAGAGTGACAGTATTTGAACAACACTGAAGACTTTAAATGCATGTCTTTATCCCCCATTGTGATGTCACAGAGCCAAACACCAGTTACTTATTCTTTAAGTTATCAGACATGGTAGAGAAAGCTCATTTTAGCTTTCTCTACTATTCTGTCTCATGCCTTTGCAGGGCGTATTTAAGTATACCATAGCAAAAAAAACATACACATATTTCATTGATTAAAATGACTTCCCCTCCCCTCATAATGTAAAACACATGACATCCAAACCATACAAATGCATGTAACTTATATAAGACTCACACAAAGGACCTACACATCTTCGGCTTACACTAGGCTTTAGGCATGCACATTGTCTCTCTCTGTCTCTCACCTGTTTGATGCAGAGCAGACGGTCGTTGGTTTGCTGGATGTGTCGGTCCATTGACGGGAGAGAATTCATCCTGCAGGACCCTCACTGACCCAACCAGCCCCTGCAACACACAAGCACACACATGCTTCACAACATTAGTGAGGACAAAGTATTTTATACAGACTTAATGGCATTTTACGGTAAGCTAACCCTTTTTATTTTATTTTTGGAAAATTGAAATGGAAGTCTAACATTGTAAAGAGTGAAATCAAGATATTTTTCCACATTTTTTAAAACATCATGGAGCATGCACTGATAAAGGGCACTATTTTAAGAGCGTTAGCATTTAGCGCAGCACTATGCTATAAATGGGCCATGAAATTTTGGTACTTTCGCACAAGCATGCGCTAAGTCTAGGCGCAAGTGGGTTTGGCAGAATTGCGTGTACAAAGCGCTAACGGGCTGGATCAAGTGCAGTTTAATTCTGAGGTTCTTCTCCGGTTATTGCAGCGCTTGCGTCCCATTATATAGTCCATTCCCTCAAGGACCATCGATATAAACAAAGACACATTTATCAGAAGTTGATAATGTAAATTGACTGTATACAAAGAATTCAGGATTTGGATGTACGCTCAAATTATTAAATTATTGGGAACTAATATTATTTTATTTATTTATTTTATTCCCGATTCCCAATGTGCTCTAAGTCCTCATGGTGGCGTAGTGACTCGCCTCTGCCTCCGCATCTGAGACCGTCAATCCACGCATCTTATCATTTGACTTGTTGAGCGCGTTACCGTGGAGACGTAGCACGTGTGGAGGCTTCACGCTACTCTCCGCGGGATCCACACACAACTCACCACACGCCCCATTGAGAGAACCACTAATCACCACCACGAGGAGGTTACCCCATGTGACTCTACCCTCCCTAGCAAACGGGCCAATTTGGTTGCTAAGGAGACCTGGCTGGAGTCACTCGGCATACCCTGGATTCAAACTAGCGAACTCCAGGGGTGATAGTCAGCGTCAATACTCTCTGAGCTAAGTTAATTTTTTATAGGCGTTGTCTATTTTGTTTATGCTACATTTATTGGTCCCAATTTTGAAGGAGTTTTCTCATTGTGGTAATGAAAAATGTATCCAAAAATTCTTTAAAAATCTAAAATAAAACATGTACATCTCTTGTGTTCAAGTTACAGAATATTGAATTTTATATTAAAATCCTCACTGCCATGGCTCTAGCTCAGTTTCATGAGAATCAACTAAATGTTTCATGACCCTTACATACACTTTTCGTGACTAAAGAGATGAGTTTGTGTACCATGGTACCCACAGAGTAGTGTTTTGTGAGGGCGAGCTGAAATATTCATTCACTGCTGTGTTTTAAAAGCTGAATTCTTAAGAGTTTTCATAACAGAGCAGTTTTCCTCTGAGGCTCAGATTCGGCTCAACAGCAGGAAATGAGCACTTTCCTGTCAGAGGAAGAGAACGAGAGAGAGAGAGAAAGTTTTACAGGCCAGTCCAGTGCTCTCAGACTGGAACTGGTGTAAGGAGGTACAGAGATGGTGTGAAGCTGAGATCTGTGATCCTCAAAAGGCTCCTTGACAGCATGAGTCAAAAGAGCTACTGACATGTTGCTAGGCATTGCTATCATGTTTTAACACTTTGCTAGGTGTAACTAGCAGGCGTTAGCATGATGCTAGCATGTATTTAGCATGTTTTAACACTTCAGTAGGTGTTGCTAGCATGTTATAGCATGATGCTAGCATGTTTAAGCACTTTGGTAGGTGTCTCTAACATGAGTTAGCATGAAGCTAGTATGTTTTTATCATGTTTTAATATTTCACTAGGTGTTGCAAGCATGTGTTAGCATGTTTTATCTTGTTTTAACACTTCACTATGTGTTGCTAACATGCGTTAGCATGAAGGTAGCATGTTTTATCTTTTTTAACACTTCACTAGGTGTTGCTCGCATGTGTTAGCATGATGTTAGCATGTTTTAACACTTCACTAGGTGTTGCTAACATGAGTTAGCATATTTTAGCACTTCGCTAGGTGTTGCTAGCTTGAGTTAGCATGATGCTAGCATGTATTTAGCATGTTTTAACACTTCACAAGGTGTTGCTAGCATGTTATAGCATGATGCTAGCATGTTTAAGCGCTTTGCTAGGTGTCTCTAACATGAGTTAGCATGAAGCTAGTATGTTTTATCTTGTTTTAACACTTCACTATGTGTTGCTAACATGCATTAGCATGATGCTAGCATGTTTTTTATCATGTTTTAACATTTCACTAGGAGTTGCTAAAATGTGTTAGCATGTTTTATCTTTTTTAACACTTCACTATGTGTTGCTAACATGCGTTAGCATGAAGGTAGCATGTTTTATCTTTTTTTAAGGCGTTGCTAACATGAGTTAGCATGTTTTAGCACTTCGCTAGGTGTTGCTAGCTTGAGTTAGCATGATGCTAGCATGTATTTAGCATGTTTTAACACTTCACTAGGTGTTGCTAGCATGTTATAGCATGATGTTAGCATGTTTAAGCGCTTTGCTAGGTGTCTCTAACATGAGTTAGCATGAAGCTAGTATGTTTTATCTTGTTTTAACACTTCACTATGTGTTGCTAACATGCATTAGCATGATGCTAGCATGTTTTTATCATGTTTTAACATTTCACTAGGTGTTATTAGCATGTGTTAGCATGTTTTATCTTGTTTTAACACTTCACTATGTGTTGCTAACATGAGTTAGCATGTTTTAGCATGTTTAGCACTTTGGTAGGTGTTATTAGCTTAAGTTAGCATGATGCTAGCAACCAGTTGGAACACCCTAGCAACCATGCAACAACACCAATATCTCTGCATCATATTGTCATGGGGTGGCCTCTTTCAATCTTTTTTTTTCTAATACCAAGTACTATCACAGCTAAAATCACATAGTGAGAACTCCATTTAACATTTAAACCCAATTGTATTTAAATTTAAGGGAAATTTAAATGAACCCCTTAAAATGAACAACTAAATTAGAAAGACATGCAGAGAGAGTGATGCGAACACAATAGTCACTCTTCACGCACTCAACAATAGCGCACTGTTTCAGACTTATAATAGTGCACACACAGTCCATTATACAACCTAACACACACACACACACACACACACACACACACACACACACACACACATTAATGAGTCATGTGTCAACATATGCAAACAAACACACAGTCATGTGTTACACATATGCACATTTGTTCTGGCCTTGCTGTTGGTTGCATTCAGGCTCAATTTAAAAGAGTCTTCATTATAATTGGGTCTCTAGTTCTGACTCCTTCAATGCAACTCTAAGGTGAAATCAGGTGAAAGTGCAAATGTTTAGATAAGTAACAGCACAGGTATCATTCATGAGCAGAATTCTTACCTGCATATATTTTGCATCCACAGGACCGCACAGGAAATATGAAACAGCCACGAATCCATCAGTCGCTCATTTTACCTGAAAATAAACAAAACCCCAACAACAACCAGTTATGATCTCTGTTAGCATTCATTCACACTGTTGGGAGTTACAACCGTGCAAACATCATGTGTAACATTTTTAGTATGCACTTTTGAAGTCTTTACAGCGAATCAGAACTTTAGAAATCAGATCGATTCTACATAATTATATTAAAATTCAATTGGAATATTTAATGAGGTAATCAGTGCTTAAAGGAATGTTCTCGGTTCAATACAAGTTAAGCTGAATCGACTGAATATTGATGGCCAAAAAACTTTTTTTGGACTCATTTTGTTTTTATTAAAAAAAACATAAATCTGTGTTAAAGTGAGACTCTTACAATGGAAGTCAATGGGGTCAATTTTTTAACATTAAAATTAGGGTTGTCGAGTTAACGCGCGATTATTAATTGGGACACCATGTAATTAATTCAATTAAATTTTTTTATTGATTGACAGCCCTAGTTTTAACACTTCACAAGCTGTTGCTAACATGTGTTAGCATAATGCTAGCATGTTTTAACATGTTTTATCACTTCACTAGGTGTTGCTAGCATGTGTTAGCATAATGCTAGCATGTTTTAACATGTTTTATCACTTCACTAGGTGTTGCTAGCATGTGTTAGCATAATGCTAGCATGTTTTAACATGTTTTAACACTTCACTATGTGTTGTAGCCTGTGTT
This sequence comes from Moxostoma hubbsi, assembly GCA_032164185.1. Taxonomy (NCBI): domain Eukaryota; kingdom Metazoa; phylum Chordata; class Actinopteri; order Cypriniformes; family Catostomidae; genus Moxostoma; species Moxostoma hubbsi. Next base: position 422,558 of record JAVLUX010000173.1, on the reverse strand, counting down.
AGCATAATGGTAGCATGTTTTAACATGTTTTAACACGTCACAAGCTGTTGCTAACATGTGTTAGCATAATGCTAGCATGTTTTAACATGTTTGATCACTTCACTAGGTGTTGCTAGCATGTGTTAGCATAATGCTAGCATGTTTTAACATGTTTTATCACTTCACTAGGTGTTGCTAGCATGTGTTAGCATAATGCTAGCATTTTTTAACATGTTTTAACACTTCACTATGTGTTGTAGCCTGTGTTAGCATAATGGTAGCATGTTTTAACATGTTTTAACATGTCACAAGATGTTGCTAACATGTGTTAGCATAATGCTAGCATGTTTTAACATGTTTTAACTAGGGCTGTCAATCCATTACAATTTTTAATCGAATTAATTACATGGTGTCTCAATTAATTAATCACAATTAATCGCATATACAAATATTTGCCATGAAAGATGCTCATAAAACAATAATTCAATATATAATGTTGAAATAATTATACATAGTTATCTTATATATATATATATATCAAATAAAATAAAAATCTGATAATTAAAATGCATTACATTCTTGTAGCAGAAGAGTTCATCATTAATAAGACGATACAAAAAGCGTCTTTATAATACAATGTATTGTTTACTACCATATTATTGATCATAAGTCAATCATTGACACAGTTCACAGCAATCCATTACACAAGTGAATTTATCAATCAGTTGGAGATTTATTATGAGGGCTTGTTTAAGGACCCCTTAATGTACACCTGCGTCAGACATTTACCAAGGATATACATAGTACCCAATACTACATTAGATATATTTGACAATAATGCCAAGACATTATATTCATTACATAGTGCAATGCTTTTCAATGCTTTGGAGTTGTTGGAGGTACAAAGAGTATTTAAATAATATTTCAAGTCTTTACAAAAAAATTGCAAATAGGGCCTTTATTAGACATAAATTTACACTTAAGTATAAAAAACTTGCCAAGAAAAATAAACAGATTCATCAGAAAATATTAACTTAACTTATCAAAACTGTGAAAACCAAAGCAAAGAAAAACTAGTTAAAATAGAGGTACATACAAACAAACTACATTTTCTCCAAAATACTAAAGCATCTCAACAAGGTGAGGGGCAGACTAATCTAGCATTACAGAAGGAGCAAAGTGGATCTATTTCAGGGAGCATGTTTCTTAAATAAAGATTGACTGGGTAAAAACGGCGTAACAGTTTAAAGAACACCTCCTTAACCTTGTTGGTAATTAAATATTTGTGAGCTAAAGACCATACGACCTGTTGCGTCTCGGGTGTGTTCCGTCATAAATATAAAATGTTTAGGTCACTGTGTCAAGTTAAATATAGTTTAATACTCGATCTTTAAACATATCTGGAGATTCCTTAGATCACATTTGTGCCCCTTCAAGTGTTTTAACGCACGTTATTAACGCGTTAAATCGACAGCCCTAGTTTTAACGCTTCACTAGGTGTTGCTAGCATGTGTTAGCATGATGCTAGCATGTTTTAACACTTCACTAGGTGTTGCTAACATGTGTTAGCATGATGCTAGCATGTTTTAACACTTCACTAGGTGTTGCTAACGCTTTGCTAGGTGTTGCTAGCATGTATTAGCATGTTTTAACACTTCACTAGGTGTTGCTAACATGTGTTAGCATGATGCTAGCATGTTTTAACACTTCACTAGGTGTTGCTAACGTTTTGCTAGGTGTTGCTAGCATGTATTAGCATGTTTTAACACTTCACTAGGTGTTGCTAACATGTGTTAGCATGATGGTAGCATGTTTTAACAAATCACTAGGTGTTGCTAACATGTGTTAGCATGATGCTAGCATGTTTTAACACTTCACTAGGTGTTGCTAACATGTGTTAGCATGATGCTAGCATGTTTTAACACTTCACTAGGTGTTGCTAACATGTGTTAGCATGATGTTAGCAGGTTTTAACACTTCGCTAGGTGTTGCTAGCATGTGTTAGCATGATGCTAGCATGTTTTAACACTTCACTAGGTGTTGCTAACATGTGTTAGCATGATGCTAGCATGTTTTTAGTTTTCTCAATTCTTTGATTAAAAATCCTGCCAAGGCAACTGCATTTATTTAGAAATATTGGGTGATTCTTACGAAACCTGCCAAGAAAAAGTCTTATAATAAAAATATATAATTATATTTTGCATACAGAAAATGAAGCCTACGTTTAGAACCATTATGATGTTTTTCAGCATAATCATAATGCATCCGTATACACCTAACTTAAACTATGATTTATCTTTACAGCTCAAATAATGCACGAATAATAATATAATACACGAGATTTAACAGAAGAATAACATCTTCACGTGTCTGTAAATTAAGGAGCCATCGCGCTGGTTACAGACAGACAGGAGAACACGAGTCTTGCTGTCTGTCTCTGGAGGATGTTATTTTGAGAGCTGTTTGGAGAGTCGTGTGTGGTTACGTTTAAGGACAGCCTGTCATGTGAGAGATGTGGGTGGAAAACTCCAGAGGGGCCGTTCACTGCCGTGTCTGACCCCCTGTTCACCCCACTACAGAGAGAGAGAGAGAGAGAGAGAGAGAGAGAGACATCACATTTGTGGTTGTGTAGATTGTGACACAAAAACGGTTGGAAGGTCCTTTTCATTGCACAAATCACGGCAGTTCTGATGTGAACTTTCCACTGTGTGGCGCTAAAAGCGAGTTAAATATTCTCCCAAACAGATGAAGTTTTTAATGTTAATACTCGACTGAGTTTAAATCAACTAAACTGACCTCCCTACCCTAAACCTCAAACCTAAACCCAACTGATAGTGTCAGAAAAAGCAAATGTGAGATGAAAAACACAATTAATGTCATTTTGTGGCACTTCTATGACACTTTCGGCTCATGTGTTTACTCGTGTGCTCTTCAGGACTCGTTCCCCGCTCCTTTACATCACAGGTGCAACACTCTATTAGTAAACGTAGATGATTATGTCAGGCAAATGTTTAACCTTTGTGCGACCTTCATGATATTTTTGTCTTTTCGATCAGTTTTGCCAAAGGTGTGTATTTTGGGGGGAATTTTGATATTTCAACATCAGTTCCTATAATACATCTATAATACATCTGTAATACATGGTGTACACAAAATAGCTACACTCAGGACCTTCAGGACAAAAATGTCCCCATTGAAACCCATATTTGAGGGCCTGGGTAGCTCAGTGGTAAAGACGCTGGCTACCACGCCAGGAGTTCGCTAGTTTGAATCCAGGGCGTGCTGAGTGACTCCAGTCAGGTCTCCTAAGCAACCAAACTGGTCCGGTTGCTAGGGAGGGTAGAGTCACATGGGGTAACCAAATTGGTCCGGTTGCTAGGGAGGGTAGAGTCACATGGGGTAACCAAATTGGTCTGGTTGCTAGGGAGGGTAGAGTCACATGGGATAACCAAATTGGTCTGGTTGCTAGGGAGGGTAGAGTCACATGGTGTAACCAAATTGGCCCGGTTGCTAGGGAGTGTAGAGTCACATGGTGTAACCAAATTGGCCCGGTTGCTAGGGAGGGTAGAGTCACATGGGATAACCAAATTGGTCCGGTTGCTAGGGAGGGTAGAGTCACATGGGATAACCAAATTGGTCCGGTTGCTAGGGAGGGTAGAGTCACATGGGATAACCAAATTGGTCCGGTTGCGTGGTCACTATAATGTGGTTCTCGCTCTCGGTGGGGTTAATTGACGGTCTGCTGAGATTCGTCCTCCGCCACCCGGATTGAGGCGAGCCACTACGCCACCACAAGGACTTAGAGCGCATTGGGAATTGGGAACGTTCCAAAATTGGGAGAAAATCCCCCCTTCCCCCCCCCCCCCCCCAGTTAATAAATTCTATGTTATTATACTTTCATTCCAGAGCCCTTGCTTCAAAATTAAATGTTTTTTTATATTTTCCACCAGATGGCGCCATTTTTCTCATGTTTAGCCAATGGAGCAAATACAAGCTTTTCCCCTATTTTCTGTTGTTGTATTATAGAGACCTGCAGGCCAATTGGATAAAATTGTGTGTGTTGGTATGGATGTAAGAGTGTCTTTAGTTTTCATTGTTGATGGGTTTTTGAGTGGGGGGGGGGGGGGGGGGTTGCCAAACTGGATCGTGCAACCTTAAAGCCAAGGGCCCACCCTGGGCAGTCAAGGGCCTGTGGGCACTGGCCCCATTGGCCCGGTCGGTAATCCATCCCTGCCTCTAAGGACCTCTGAGCAACTATTTTTATTGACGTACAAGGGTTACATGAGTCATGCGTAATACTATAAGTGTTTAGATCTCATAACATGTGAGGAACAGGGCGAAAAGTAATGAATTTACTGCACAAAACTGTTTATCCTAGCATCAGACGGACACTTTTGGAGCGTCTCAATTTGGTTTTGTGTTGCGTCATTAATGCAGCGTTTTTTAGGTCACTGTATCAAGTTAAACATAGTGTGAAACTTCTCATCTTGTGCTGTCTGCTGTCGGTAGGCGTGGATTGTTCTCTGTACAGCTGGAGTTTTGCTTACTGCCCCCTGCTGAAAACAGGTGGTACTTCAAGCCATTTGTATTTCTTCAAATTCCTTGAAAATCTCTTTGGATGCAAGTTAATGGGGGCGGTTTGAGAAGCAGTAGGACTGACCACAGTATCAGTACCAAAGTGAACCAACAACATTAGACTAAACACACACACACACACACACACACAGACACACACACACACACCTCTCCAAGTAATGTCTACAATCAGATCCCATTACAATGAGTTCATTCACCCCTTCCCCCCAGCGTGTGTGTGTGTGTGTGTGCGCTCTGTGTAAACACAGCCTCTGAGAGAGCTGCACGCTTAGAACAGGTTATTAGCAGAAGCTAGCGAATGATTGCAGAGGCATTACTGTTGAGTGTGGAGCGGAGACAATATTAGCAGATAACCGTTAAACCGTTAAACCGTGAATGCTCAGAACAGTCTTAGAGCCTGTTAACACGTCACACTCTCTAAACAGACTTAATACAAACAAAAACTGCTTTTGCATTTGCAGATGCAGCAGAATGCAAATCCAC
>JAVLUX010000173.1:387500-400000 GCA_032164185.1 Moxostoma hubbsi | reverse complement strand
TTTATCTACCCCTCTGTCCCCCTGTCTCTTTATCTACTCCTCTGTCTCTTTATCTACCCCTCTGTCTGTCTGTCTCTTTATCTACCCCTCTGTCTCTTTATCTACCCCTCTGTCTCTTTATCTACTCCTCTGTCTCTTTATCTACCCCTCTGTCCCCCTGTCTCTTTATCTACTCCTCTGTCTCTTTATCTACCCCTGTCTGTCTGTCTGTCTCTTTATCTACCCCTCTGTCTCTTTATCTACCCCTCTGTCTCTTTATCTACCCCTCTGTCTCTTTATCTACCCCTCTGTCTCTTTATCTAATCCTCTGTCTCTTTATCTACTCCTATGTCTCTTTATCTACTCCTATGTCTCTTTATCTACTCCTCTGTCTCTTTATCTACTCCTCTGTCTCTTTATCTACTCTGTCTGTCTCTTTATCTACCCCTCTGTCTCTTTATCCTCCCCCTGTCTGTTTATCTACTCCTCTGTCTGTCTGTCTCTTTATCTGTCTGTCTGTCTGTCTGTCTCTTTATCTGTCCCTCTGTCTCTTTATCTGTCCCTCTGTCTCTTTATCTGTCCCTCTGTCTGTCTCTTTATCTACCCCTCTGTCTGTCTCTTTATCTACCCCTCTGTCTGTCTCTTTATCTACCCCCTGTCTCTTTATCTACCCCCTCTGTCTGTCTGTCTGTCTCTTTATCTACCCCTCTGTCTCTTTATCTGTCCCTCTGTCTCTTTATCTGTCCCTCTGTCTCTTTATCTGTCCCTCTGTCTCTTTATCTACCCTCTGTCTCTTTATCTACCCCCTGTCTCTTTATCTACCCCTCTGTCTGTCTGTCTGTCTGTCTCTTTATCTACCCCTCTGTCTCTTTATCTACCCCTCTGTCTGTCTGTCTCTTTATCTACCCCCCTGTCTCTTTATCTGTCCCTCTGTCTCTTTATCTGTCCCTCTGTCTCTTTATCTACCCCTCTGTCTGTCTGTCTGTCTCTTTATCTACCCCTCTGTCTCTTTATCTACCCCTCTGTCTGTCTGTCTCTTTATCTACCCCTCTGTCTCTTTATCTGTCCCTCTGTCTCTTTATCTGTCCCTCTGTCTCTTTATCTGTCCCTCTGTCTCTTTATCTACCCTCTGTCTCTTTATCTACCCCCTGTCTCTTTATCTACCCCTCTGTCTGTCTGTCTGTCTGTCTCTTTATCTACCCCTCTGTCTCTTTATCTACCCCTCTGTCTGTCTGTCTCTTTATCTACCCCCCTGTCTCTTTATCTACCCCCTGTCTCTTTATCTACCCCTCTGTCTGTCTGTCTGTCTCTTTATCTACCCCTCTGTCTCTTTATCTACCCCTCTGTCTCTTTATCTACCCCTCTGTCTCTTTATCTACCCCTCTGTCTGTCTCTTTATCTACCCCTCTGTCTGTCTCTTTATCTACTCGTCTGTGTCTCTTTAACTACCCGTCTGTCTGTCTGTCTCTTTATCTGTCCCTCTGTCTCTTTATCTACCCGTCTGTCTGTCTCTTTATCTGTCCCTCTGTCTCTTTATCTACCCGTCTGTCTGTCTCTTTATTCAATTCAATTTGCTTTATTGGCATGACAAAAGTACATTTTTATATTGCCAAAGCATTTTACAAAACAACATACAAAATAATTTGGAACAGTTGAATTAGGTTTGAACAAGTACATATATATATAAAAGGAAAAACATTGATTATGAACATTATGATTAATTGTTACTTTAAAACTAATGAACTATATAAAGTGAATGAAATGTTATGTACATGCGTGTAGAGAGGTGTGTGTTACTTGATGTGTTAGTTCTGGTTGCTCCTCAGGAGATGACAAGATGCCACAAATCTTGCTGCTATTTTTGCACATTCGGCTTTTTCCCCAAGAATAAAAGGGAGTTTTTCTGTTGGGGTGCAGTTATTATATTGGGGGAATAATTTGTTAATTTTGGGATAATATCGTTCTCTGATTGATTGATATTTTGGGCATTCCGTGAGGAAGTGCAGCTCTGTCTCCATCACTCCCAGATTGCATTGGGAGCAGAGTCTCTCCTCACGGGATACCCATGTCTGTCTGCGCCGCCCCGTCTCTATGGTCAGACTGTGATCGCTGAGTCTGTACATCGTCAGAGCTTTCCTTAATCTTCTGTCGGTCACTGTGGTCAGATAGTTCGCCACGGTGTACTCACGATTTAGAGCCGAATAACATTCCAGTTTGTGCTGGTGTTTAATGGTGTTTGTCCAATTGTTGATGTATTTGTCTTGTTCTGTGTTTATAATTTGGTTAGGCCGAATATTTGCGAGTGTGCCGTTGTCCTGAGACGGGCCGAGCTCCTCAGGTGTGAGGTCAGTCAGTCTCAGGACCAGCTGGCAGAGGGGGCTCTTCTCTGAGCTCAGCTCTTGGTGTTTTAGGGCTTTATAATGGGATGTGTTGGGGTCACTTGTCTTTAGATGTTTCCAGAATTTAATGGCTCTTTTTTGGATGTTCAATAGGAGAGGGTATTGGCCTAATTCTGCCCTGCATCCGTTGTTCGGTGTTTTTCTTTGAACTTTGAGGATTCTTTTGCAGAATTCTGAATGCTGAATTCTCTTTATCTACCCCTCTGTCTCTTTATCTGTCCCTCTGTCTGTCTGTCTGTCTCTTTATCTGTCCCTCTGTCTGTCTGTCTGTCTCTTTATCTGTCCCTCTGTCTGTCTGTCTGTCTCTTTATCTGTCCCTCTGTCTGTCTGTCTGTCTCTTTATCTGTCCCTCTGTCTGTCTGTCTGTCTCTTTATCTGTCCCTCTGTCTGTCTGTCTGTCTCTTTATCTGTCCCTCTGTCTGTCTGTCTGTCTCTTTATCTGTCCCTCTGTCTGTCTGTCTGTCTCTTTATCTGTCCCTCTGTCTGTCTGTCTGTCTCTTTATCTGTCCCTCTGTCTGTATATCAGTTTGTCTGAATTTTGTGTAATGTAAATGTACGTTTGATTGATTGATTATCTTCTGTCCCTTTCTCTATCAGAAGTCACATCTGTTTTGGTATAAAGTCAGCGGAGCAGATGAGGCAGCAGGCTCATATTCAGGTGGTCAGTAAGAATCTGTACAGTCAAGATACGAGTCACACGCCTCTGCCGTATGGAGTCCTGGACCACCGCATGGTGAGACTGCAAATAAAGAATACTGAATGCTTTGAGATATACACCCGAGTCTTCACAATCTCACTAATGTTTATTTGGCATTTAGGGCACCAGTGAGAAGGACAGACCGTGTGATACTTGCGGTAAGAATTTGGCTGACTGTCTCGGTCACTACGGCTATCTGGATCTGGAAATGCCGTGTTTTCATGTCGGATATTTCAAAGCCATCGTCGGAATCCTGCAGGCAAGTATCGAGTGTGTCTTTCAGTCTTTGGATGTGCCTTAATAATGCAAAGATGAGGATTTTGGCTTTCCATTGACACCTGAATAAAGCTTGTAGTCCACTCAGAGGCCGAGATACTGTACATAGTTGTTTCATGAATTATAGACTTAAGAAAATGAATTAAAAAAAATAGTTAAGAATTTAGATGATTTTTTTTGTATAATTTATTTTTCATATTGTTTCAGAATTTTTTTCAAAAAAAAAAATTAAAATTTGTATTATTTTTTTTTTACTTTAGATTTTTCTGTGAAATTAAGCAAAAATTTTAAGCTTTTTTTAAAAACATTTTCCCCAACAGGAGATTTGTAACCATTTAAGCTGCTTCATATATATATATATATATATATATTATAATTCTGTCTTTATTTTCTATCTTTGTAATTAATTTCTACAGGATAGGAAAAAGGTTTATTATTGTTATTATTATAATTTTTTGCTATTATCAATTTTTATTGATTCCATTCAACAAATTAATATAACCCGTCTGGCGATCATGATGCTCGTTAGGACCCAAAACTTTGTGTCGATTCTCAACGTCAATGACCACACCCCATCACCCAAAATACAGAGTAATACAGAGTCTGGGGCAAACTGAAAGCCGAGGGCCTGATTTGCTGTTAAGGTACAGCCCTCTTCCTGAAAGGGGGCGGGGAGCAGCAGCTCATTTGCATTTAAAGAGACAGACACGAAATCTGCTTGTTTTTGATTCCACCCAAAAAGAGGCATTTATAACATGATGTCATAAATGATCCGTGGGGTATTATGAGCTGAAACTTCACAGACACATTCTGGGGACACCCGAGACTATTACATCTTGTAAAAAGTGGCATAATAGGTCTCCTTTAAATTACATAAGGCGAACCCTTGCATCTCTAGACGCAGGCTTGACTTTTTTAGGATCCTAACCCAGACACCCCGTCTTCCAATGTGAAGTTAAGATCTTTCAGGGAGTAATACACTGATGCCTCATGACCCTTCCCAAAAGCAAGAATCACCCCTCGCTGTGTATCTGCCACACCAAGGGGCTGCGTGCCACTCCCAAAATCAGTGCATGTTTAGGGTTCACACATGTATGCTCGAGGCTACTTTTAAATAAATATCTGAAATAAACACTCTGGACACTTTTGTCCATATCGAGTGTAAATGCGAGTGTAAAGGGATTAATGGAAAGGAGGCGGCGAGAACTGACTTGACACTATACATAATAGTAAATAGTAACTAAACTAAAAGACAAAACGCACACAGGTGTCGGGACAGCTGACTGTAAATTTCTCTGTGTCCCACTGCCGTCTCCAGTCAGCCTTTATCCCTCTCTGAGGCTTGATTAGCCTGATTAGGGGCCGGATGTGTCGCATCACGTTCCAGCCCTGCCCTCTGCGTTCCCCGTGGAGGGGCGTGCCTAATGCCCCGTCTGCCGGCAGGTAATCCCCATCTGCATGGATGAGGGAGGGGACAAGGGGAGGCAAACAAAAGAAAACGTGGCAGCTACACACCGTAATGGTGATTGTGCCAAATTGACAAAAATATTTTAAAAAAGAGAGGGAAAGGCCAACACGGAGCGGCAGTGGGAGAGAGAGAGAGAGAGAGAGAGAGAGAGAGAGAGAGAGAGAGAGAGAGAGAGAGAGAGAGAGAGAGAGAGAGAGAGAGAGTGTGTGTGTGTGAGTGAGTGAGTGAGTGAGACAGAGCGAAAGAGAGAGAGAGAGGGAGAGTGAGAGAGCGAAAGAGAGAGAGTGTGTGTGTGTGTGAGTGAGTGAGAGAGAGCGAAAGAGAGAGAGAGAGAGAGTGTGTGTGTGTGAGTGAGTGAGTGAGAGAGAGCGAGAGAGAGAGAGAGAGAGAGAGAGAGTGTGTGTGTGTGTGTGTGTGTGTGTGTGTGTGTGAGTGTGTGAGTGAGTGAGTGAGTGAGTGAGTGAGTGAGCGAGAGAGAGAGAGAAAAAGCCGCAGCTTGGTCCTCGGCCACGCCTCCAACGGAACGCCCCGCCTTGTTCCCGGGAAACCGAAGGGTTCTCCCGCTCCAGGCAGTCGGCCAAGAGCCCCTCCCCGCTCGCGGTCGTCGGTCTCGTACCCTGCCACGTTTCAGCGGCTGGTAGGGGTCTCCTCCGCCCTTGGCAGCGGCCATAGTTAAGAGCTCCTTCTTGCTTCGCGGTCGTCGGCCGTTTCATCCGCGCTCAGGTGTCCGGGATCCTCCGTCCTCCGGCGGATGGCCGCGTCTGCTCCGTTGGGGTGGATAGTGAGGCTTGATTAGCCTGATTAGCGGCCGGATGTGTGTATCACGACGACCCGGTCCCGCCTCCGACCTGTCACAGCAAGATAACGAGGTGTGACCTCTCCGGTTCGTTTGATGAAAGGCTGTGCAATGGCGAGATAGGTGATATATAGATATATTACAGTGATCTCTGCAATAGTCTCATATTGTCTGTATAATGAAACTGTTTGTGCTCGTTTCAGATGATCTGCAAGACGTGTTCACACATTCTCCTCGCCAAAGAGGAGAAACTTCAGTTTCTGGATTTCCTGCGCAGGCCTGGTCTGGTTTACCTGCAGAAACGCGGCCTTAAGAAGAAAATCTCCGATAAATGCAGGAAGAAAACGACATGCGTGCACTGCAACGCGTTCAACGGTAAGACTGCGATGCGTTCATTATTGCACACGTGATGTGATGAGACATTGCAAACGTGCTTCTGGTTTCTCTTCAGGTCCGGTCAAGAAATGTGGCTTATTGAAGATCATTCATGAAAAGTATAAAACAACAAAGAAGGTCATCGACCCCATCGTGTCAGACTTCCTGCAGTCGTTTGACGTCGCCATCGAACACAATAAAGAAGTGGAGTCTCTACTGACCCGAGCGCAGGTGAATATCTGCACGTCTGTAAGTATCTGCAAGCGTTAGTCTCGACTGAAGGTTTGTCTCGTCTTCTCTCGTGATCCAGGAAAATCTCAATCCTCTCGTGGTGTTGAATCTCTTCCGGAGGATTCCCAATGAGGATGTTCCTCTCCTCCTGATGAATCCGGAATCGGGGAAACCTGCTGACCTCATCCTGACCCGTCTGCTGGTGCCGCCGCTCTGCATCCGGCCTTCCGTCGTCAGCGATCTCAAATCGGGAACCAATGAAGACGACCTGACCATGAAGTTAACGGAAATCATCTTCCTCAATGATGTCATCAAGAAGGTACGCCGAAACGGTCGCAGCACTGAATAGAATTTAAATGTATAAGATTTTACCTGGGCTGCTGAGGGAACGCTGGCGCGTTTTGGCTGCCGCTCCTCTCTCCCGTTTTATTTGTTTGTTTCTAAATATTAGACAACGGTCTTGGAGCATTTGAAGTTTGAAGAAGCTGGAAGATTGAAAAACCTTTTCGAACTACTGAATTACGATGCGCGTTTTGGTTTCACCTGTTGGCCTATTGTTCCTCATTTTAAACGTCTGTTGCTGGAACAAACTTTCCTGGTGCCCTCCTCTGGATCTACACTTCTGCGAGGCTGCTATTAGTGTGGATTCTTCCCGTATGGCACTGAGAAACCCCGAAAATCGGTATGTAAACCTGTTGGGATTAATCATAACAACTTGACCGTGCTAACATACAAAGAGCATTCACGGGAGGTTTCGGAGTCCCCGTGCCTGTTGAAGTCTGCGTGTTTTAATGCTCGCTCTGTCAACAATAAAGCGGTGGCTTTATCTGATATCATTCTGGAAGAAAAACTTGACTTTTTAAGTATAGTCGAAACATGGCACAAACATTCGGACGGTCTTCTTTTTAATGAACCTACTCCAGCTGGCTACGGGTTGTTAGATCTCCCGCGAGCCACTGGCAGAGGTGGTGGCATTATTGTTCTGTACAATCAGAAACTCAATTTAAGACCTGTTGCTGTTCCTCTGTTCTCTTCATTCGAATGTTTTGTTTTAACTGTTTCCGAGTGTCATTCAATTGCCAGAACTACAGTCTACCGGCCTCCTAAAGCAAAGAAAGACTTTCTATCTCAGTTTGCAGAACTGCTGTCGTATCTATGCCATAAATTTGAGAGAACCCTTTTTTTGGGGGATTTTAACCCTTGTGCGTCAATTAAAAAAAGTTACACATAGGTTCATAAAGGACAAAAATGTCCATGTCAAAAAAGTGTCATAAAAATATTATAGATTAATATTTTTTTCCACTTTCACTGACTTAGATTTTTTTACTAGCATCAGTTCAAATCATAATTACCAAAAAGTCATTTATTTTCAAGAATTTTAACCCTTTAAATGCCAGTTTCTTTACATAATGCCACTGTTGATATTTATAAAAATTATAATAATATTAATAATTTTCTATATACTAAATTCTAAGCAGAATTTTTTTTCTTTAAATATTACAGCCTTGGATATGTCAATGATTAACAACAATATTAATTTTGATGCAATCATATTTTTTTATGCAGTATCAGATAAAAAAAACAAAAATACCACTCAGGTCCTTAAAGGACAAAAATGTCCATGTCAAAAAAGTGTCATAAAAATATTATAGATTAATATTTTTTCCACTTTCACTGACTTAGATTTTTTACTAGCATCAGTTCTAATAATAATTACCAAACATTCATTTATTTTCAGAATTTTAACCCTTTAAATGCTGTGACTCTGCCAAGGGTATCTCATTTACATGTACAGTATAATACATGATTACAGTACAGTATAATTTCTTTCTTTCACTGTTCACACACACACACACCTAAAATTTTCAGTACACACATACTAACCACACTCTGACATCCATACCAACACACCCACACAATTATTTATCTAATTGGCTCTATAATATGCATAAGCCGAAAACAGAAGTAAACAACAATAAAGTGATAATTTGCTTTATATGCCAAACCTGAAAAAATGGCACCATCTGATAAAAAATAGTAAAAATGTAAATTTTGAAGCCTTGCCAACATAATGAAAGCCTGTTAAGAAAGATTGCATCATTTTATAGTTGAATGGCACTGGGATTAAAAATCGCAGTTTTAATGGGTTTCAATGGGGACATTTTTGTCCAAAAGACCCTAAGTGGGAGTATTTTTTGTACCTAGTGCAAAATAAAATTTTTAAAGTAAATGAAGGTGAAATATTAAATTTCCAATAAAAATGCACACCTGTGGAAAATTTTATGCAGTTAGCATTAACACAGGCAAAGTTATCAAAAATACAAAAGGTCCATATGTCCATAAGGTCGCACGAGGGTTAACATCCAGATGGACAAAAATGACTCCTTGCTGGAGTGCTTTGGTTTAAAACAATTTGTTGACTGTACTACACATAACAAAGGACATATTTTAGATTTAGTGATATCAAACGGGTCTTTTGTGTCTGGGTTGTCTACTATTGACTTAGGATTGTCTGATCATCTGGCAAATTTTTTTGATCTGCATATTCCCATTGCTAACACTGCTTCCTCTCGTATTTTGACATATCGGAAGTGGAGATCAGTTGATCCTTCTGATTTCTCTGGTTTTATTGACTCTTCATTAAGTTGTTTTACCCCATCTGACCCTCTGGAGAAAAGGGTTTCTATGTTAAATTCGGTTCTCCTCTCTGGCCTGGATTTATTTGCTCCTCAGAAGTCACGCTCTGTTAATAAGTTTCTGGATTCTTTTGTCACCAAAGTCAAAAATGTTTGTAGAGGTTTTTGTACTTCTACTCTCCTGTCTTCTCCTGCTATTCCTTTTTATTCTGGTACTAAGTTGTCTAAATTCTGTACAATTAACTCAGATTCTCTTTCAGCAGAGGTTTCAAAAATGAAAGCAGCTACTTCTTTGCTAGATCCCATAGTGCCATTTGGTCTGTTTAAATCATGTTTTGCTTCCTTGTGCCCCTTTGTTCTGAGTATTATAAACGACTCTCTGTGTACTGGGGTTGTGCCGGAAACTTTTAAAACTGCTGCAATTACCCCGGTGCCTAAAAAGTCAAATATTGACTGTGAGAACGTCACTAATTTTCGTCCCAGATCTAATCTCCCTTTTTTTGCTAAACTCTTGGAACGAGTGGTTGCTTCTCAGTTGATTTCTCACTTAACTGAGAATAATCTCTTTGAGCCTCTGCAATCAGGTTTTCGTAAATTACATAGTACAGAAACAGCTCTGGTTAGGGTCACCAGGATTAGGATTCTGGCTGTCTTTCTGTTTTGATCCTACTTGATCTCAGTGCCGCGTTTGACACTGTTGATCACTCAATTTTAATTACTCGTCTTGAAACTGTTTTTGGGGTTTCAAATACTGATCTTAATTGGTTTAAGTCCTACCTCTTTGATCGGAAGCAGTTCGTTGCGATGGGTGGATTTAGATCTGAGGTTAATGTTGTGCAATCTGGCGTCCCTCAGGGGTCAATTTTGGGCCCTCTTCTTTTTAATATTTATGTTTATCCTCTTGGCCAGCTTTTGAGATCACTTGGTCTAAATTTTCATTTCTATGCAGATGATACCCAGATCTGCATTCATTTTAGACCTAATGAAATTGTGCCTGTTAATTTTCTTTCTGAGTGTATTTCTAAGATGAAGGAATGGATGACTGATCATTTTCTTTGTCTTAACAGTGAAAAGACTGAGATTATGCTTGTTGGTTCACCCCATAGACTGTAAAAAAAGATGGACGACGCCCCTTCGCTCTTTTCCATCGGAGAGAACTGAAGCCGCCAGTGTCCCGATATGGCGCTGACATCTTGGAACTTGAGTCTGCGCACTTGCGTTTTCGGGACCAGTCATGCGCAGTAGTGAGCAGGAAGTAAAGCCGCGAAAACAAGGCCCCGCCCTCACTCTCGCAGAATCAATCGCAAGCACACGCCCCTGCCAGATCGGTTAGCACATTCTACTGCAGAACAACCCATTATGTCGGTGTGAAATAATTAATTATAGAAATTTAGATATGTAATTTAAAGCTCCAATCTCCTCAATCCTCCGAATATCCCGAAAAAAAGTCCGTTGGTGCTTCAGTGACTACTTTGCTCAGAGAACCTGTCAATCACAGCTGTCAATCATGACGTAACGGCACCGTTTTTATAGCATCAAATAACTAACTAAAAACTTATTTTAAAAACAAACACTTGAAATTACATCAGCGTGATAAAAACTACAGTAAATGACAGAAACTGTCTTTGGAAAAAAGATATGTGAAGTGTAATTTAATTGTTTAGTTGGTCTCACGTCCCGTTGAATAACATGGGGAGGCGGGGTTTATGACCTATACTAGGACCGGCCTCTGGGGGGCGATCGAGACGTTTTGGCTTCACTTTTGAGGGCTTGTGCGGCACGCTTGGTTCACCCCACCAACTACGCAAAGTAGAGCCGGTCACTCTAGCTCTTGATGGCTCTACTGTGGAGTTTCAATCTAAATTGAGGAATTTAGGAGTAATTTTTGATGCCAATCTAACGTTTGAGCCACATGTTTTGAATACTGTTAAAATCTAATTTTTCAATCTTAGAAATATTGGCAGATTGCGTCCAATGCTGTCGTTTACTGTTGCTGAGAGATTGATAAACACTTTTGTGTTTTCGCGTATTGATTACTGTAATGCCTTGTTAGCTGGCGTGTCAAAAGCAACCTGAAACAGAATGCAGGTTTTACAAAATTCGGCTGCCAGAATCCTTACAAGAACTAACATACGAGACCATATTACTCCCGTTTTGGAGTCTTTGCACTGACTTTCCCATTAGGTTTAGGGTGGATTTCAAAATTTTGATGCTTACTTACAAGGCACTGCATGATTTGGCACCTCAATATTTGACCGAGCTTTTAACTCCATATACTCCAAAACGTGATCTTCGTTCTTCGGATATTGGTCTTTTAACTGTTCCCTCAACCCGTTTGAGATTAATGGGAGATGGGGCTTTTTCTTCATTAGCTCCAACACTTTGCAACTCTCTACCGATTGAGATCAGGCAAGCCAAATCTTTTGGAATTTTTAAATCTCAGCTTAAAACTCATTTTTTTAGGTTAGCTTTTAATTGATTTATTGTCTTTTATGGTTATTTTATTTTTTTTATTGTGTATTATGTCTCTGTGTGTGTTGAATCTTTGCAATTTTAATTGTTTTTGTACAGCGCTTTGAGATGTACATTTAAAGGCGCTATAGAAAATAAAGGTTATTATTATTATTATTATAAATGTGTGTTTTAAGGGGGTTAAAATACTTTTTATGCTAACGCCCACATTTGTGTGGGATTATGAAGGATTATTAAATACATTTTGGACCCTGATATTTCCCTTAGATTAAAACCGAACCCAGAGCTACAGTTGCAAACTCAAAAATATGTCGATTTTCCGACTTACAATATATTACGTTTTCAATTTAATTCAGTTTTAACCCATAAAAGCGGAAGGTAAATTTTATCCGCTTTTCTCCCAATTTGGAATGCCCAATTCCCACTACTTAGCAGGTCCTCGTGGTGGCGCGGTCACCTCAATCTGGGTGGCGGAGGACAAGTCTCAAATGCGTCCGCTTCTGAGACCGTCAATCGGGCGCATCTGATCACGTGACTCGTTGTGCATGACACCGCGGAGACTCACAGCATGTGGAGACTCATGCTACTCTCCACGATCCACACACAACTCACCACACGCCCCATTGAGAGAACCACTAATCACCACCACGAGGAGGTTACCCCATGTGACTCTACCCTCCCTAGCAACCGGGCCAATTTGGTTACCCCATGTGACTCTACCCTCCCTAGCAACCGGGCCAATTTGGTTATCCCATGTGACTCTACCCTCCCTAGCAACCCGGCCAATTTGGTTACCCCATGTGACTCTACCTTCCCTAGCAACCGGGACAATTTGGTTACCCCATGTGACTCTACCCTCCCTAGCAACCTGGCCAATTTGGTTACCCCATGTGACTCTACCTTCCCTAGCAACCGGGACAATTTGGTTACCCCATGTGACTCTACCCTCCCTAGCAACCTGGCCAATTTGGTTACCCCATGTGACTCTACCCTCCCTAGCAACCGGGCCAATTTGGTTACCCCATGTGACTCTACCCTCCCTAGCAACCTGGCCAATTTGGTTACCCCATGTGACTCTACCCTCCCTAGCAACCGGGCCAATTTGGTTACCCCATGTGACTCTACCCTCCCTAGCAACCGGGCCAATTTGGTTACCCCATGTGATTCTACC
>JAVLUX010000173.1:380000-382500 GCA_032164185.1 Moxostoma hubbsi | reverse complement strand
GTGGGATGTTTTCGCTGCGTTACGGCGGTTTGTGTTTGTGTGAGTTATTTGACATCTTCAGTCATCGTTTTTTATTACTGGAACTTTTTGTTTTGCACACAAACTACATTTTATTTGATGGGCCTCAAGGTGGCGCTCTAGTGATCACGTTTATGCCCATATCTCCTAAACTGTTTGTCACACACTCAAGTGTCTAACATCATTGGATTCCTAGGCTGTATGTCCGATTCGCACTAAAATTGGGATGTGTGTACTACGAACCCTCCTGACAAAAATATATCAAAGGAATTTTGATTCGGCGATGCTTTGCGAATATATTAGCCAACAAATTGGTCAGGCGTCGTCCATTTTGTACATATTGACCAATATCTACCAAATAAAAAGGACAAATTTTACGAAACTTGATACACATAGACAACGGGTCATTCTGAGGATGCACTCAAAGTCACTAAAATGTTTGCCTATAGGTGGTGCTATAACAATATAACACTCATAACTCCACAATCATATGATCAATGAAGTTGAAAATTGGTATGCATCTTTTAGGGGCCAAAGGCTAACATATCCTGTAAAATCAGTTGGACAAATAAAAAAACATGGCCGCCAGCAGCCAATCAAATTTCAGCAGCTAATAACATCAAATCTGAATGGCCGACCGTTACGAAACATGAGATATTTGTAGACCGTGTCAGAATGAGGCCGTGTTCCAAGTTTTATGAAAATCAATAAAGTCTCATTATGCACCAAACCTCATTATGCACCAAACCTCATTATGCACCAAACCTCATTATGCACCATATCTCTCTATGCACCAAATCTCTCTATGCACCAAATCTCTCTATGCACCAAACCTCTCTATGCACCAAACCTCATTATGCACCAAACCTCATTATGCACCATATCTCTCTATGCACCATATCTCTCTATGCACCAAATCTCTCTATGCACCAAATCTCATTATGCACCATATCTCTCTATGCACCATATCTCTCTATGCACCAAATCTCTCTATGCACCAAATCTCTCTATGCACCAAATCTCTCTATGCACCAAATCTCATTATGCACCAAACCTCATTATGCACCATATCTCTATGCACCAAATCTCTTTATGCACCAAATCTCATTATGCACCAAATCTCATTATGCACCAAATCTCATTATGCACCAAACCGCATTATGCACCAAACCGCATTATGCACCAAACCGCATTATGCACCAAACCGCATTATGCACCAAACCGCATTATGCACCAAATGTCATTATGCACCAAACCGCATTATGCACCAAACCGCATTATGCACCAAACCGCATTATGCACCAAATGTCATTATGCACCAAATGTCATTATGCACCAAACCGCATTATGCACCAAATGTCATTATGCACCATATCTCTCTATGCACCAAATCTCTTTATGCACCAAACCTCATTATGCACCATATCTCTCTATGCACCATATCTCTCTATGCACCATATCTCTCTATGCACCAAATCTCTTTATGCACCAAATGTCATTATGCACCAAATGTCATTATGCACCAAATGTCATTATGCACCAAATGTCATTATGCACCAAACCGCATTATGCACCAAACCGCATTATGCACCAAATGTCATTATGCACCAAATGTCATTATGCACCAAACCGCATTATGCACCAAATGTCATTATGCACCATATCTCTCTATGCACCAAATCTCTTTATGCACCAAACCTCATTATGCACCATATCTCTCTATGCACCATATCTCTCTATGCACCATATCTCTCTATGCACCATATCTCTCTATGCACCAAATCTCTTTATGCACCAAACCGCATTATGCACCAAATGTCATTATGCACCAAATGTCATTATGCACCAAATGTCATTATGCACCAAATGTCATTATGCACCAAATGTCATTATGCACCATATGTCATTATGCACCAAACCGCATTATGCACCAAATGTCATTATGCACCATATCTCTCTATGCACCATATCTCTCTATGCACCATATCTCTTTATGCACCAAACCGCATTATGCACCAAATGTCATTATGCACCAAATGTCATTATGCACCAAATGTCATTATGCACCAAATGTCATTATGCACCAAATGTCATTATGCACCATATCTCTCTATGCACCAAATCTCTTTATGCACCAAACCTCATTATGCACCATATCTCTCTATGCACCATATCTCTCTATGCACCATATCTCTCTATGCATCATATCTCTCTATGCACCATATCTCTCTATGCATCATATCTCTCTATGCACCAAATCTCATTATGCACCAAATCTCATTATGCACCATATCTCTCTATGCACCATATCTCTCTATGCACCATATCTCTTTATGCACCAAACCTCATTATGCACCATATCTCTCTATGCACCATATCTCTCTATGCACCATATCTCTCTATGCACCAAACCTCATTATGCACCATATCTCTCTATGCACCATATCTCTCTATGCACCATATCTCTCTATGCACCATATCT
>JAVLUX010000173.1:367500-375000 GCA_032164185.1 Moxostoma hubbsi | reverse complement strand
TATTATTTGTTTACAAATGCTGATAATATTGAAGTTGAACGTGTTCCAATAAATATGAACTATGAGAAATTTACAACAATAAAAAAGTGATCTGAATCCTTAAAGGTGCGTTCACACTTGTGGTTCGGTTCTGTTGGTCCTCTTGGTCAGGACTGAAAATGATACATTTAGTCCGGGTTCATGTAGCGTTCACTCTGGCATTTTTGACACGGAATCGCAACGATACAAAGTCAAAGGCCTGATTGGACAGATTTTATGGCGTATATTTTTTGACGGAACTTACCGAACATCCAGAACAATGCTGGTGAAATGCACTCATTGGATGTATATATGTGCTGAGAACAAACGAAGAGTTAGTAAAATGTGTAAATGAGTCAGGGCGGTTCCGACGCCTGTCCCGAACTGTAACGGGCAACATCGCTCCTATGATGAGAAGAACCAGGTATGCTCGAGGTCAGAATTAAAGGCAAATTACTTCCTGTTTTTGGTCCATTTAGACTCTTTGGTCCATGTTGCGTTCATATATCAATCGAACCGCACCAGAGTTTGTTTGGAAGCGGGTCGAGACCCAGCGAGGTTCGGGTGACGGCGTTCACACTAACAGAGCAATCGCACCAGAGTTCCTTTTAATCCAACCAAACATGCCAAGTGTGAACGCCCCCTTAAAGTCCAGATACAAGTTGATAAAATGTTGCTACATTGTTTCTTTTCTCCTGATGACTTCTGCTGGAATTACTGATGATTTGCTGCTACATTATCCAGTAAACTAGTTACTAATAAAGTGTTTCATAATAATCGATACATTTATATTGCAATAATGTGTCGTTAGAGGTTTGTGTTTCTTTACATATTAAAGAGCCCAATAAATTCCACACAATCATGTAAAGATGATATAAACTGATTATGCTTAAAACAACAACACTGGGATCGGATCAGGATCGGAAGGGAAAAGGTATCGGTGCATCCCTAGTGCCGACACATTAGCTGTGACTATATTCACAATGTAACACACATTACTGCTTAAAGCAAGTAAATACATGGATGTAAATCTCACTCTGTCTCTCTCTGTGTCCAGGTTCATTTATTAATATTTCACAGATGATCGCGTGTGTCGGACAGCAGGCCATCAGCGGCTTTCGCGTTCCAGATGGATTTGAGAATCGATCACTGCCGCATTTTGAGAAGCACTCCAAAGTACGAACTCACACACATACACAAACACACGCTCTCACTCACACTACACACACACACACACTCATACACACTCATACATACACACACACACACACTCATACACACACACTACACACACACACACACTCATACACACTCACACTCATACATACACACACACACTCATATACACACACACACACACACACACTCATATACACACACACTACACACACACACACTCACACTCGTATACATACACACACACACACTACACACACACACACTCACACTCGTATACATACACACACACACACATACACAAACACACGCTCTCACTCACACTACACACACACACACACTCATACACACTCATACATACACACACACACACACTCATATACACACACACTACACACACACACACACTCATACACACTCACACTCATACATACACACACACACTCATATACACACACACACACACTCATATACACACACACACACACTCATATACACACACACACACACACACTCACACTCGTATACATACACACACACACACTACACACACTCGTATACATACACACACACACACACACACACACTCATACACACACTCATATACATACACACGCACACACACACACACTCATATACACACACACACACTACACACACTCATATACATACGCACACACACACTACACACACTCATATACATACACACACGCACACACACAACACACACACTCATATACACACACACACTACACACACTCATATACATACACACGCACACACACACACACACTCATATACACAACACACTACACACACTCATATACATACGCACACACACACTACACACACACTACACACACTCATACACACACACGCTCACACACTCATACACACACACTACACACTCACTACACACACACACTCATACACACACACTACACACACGCACACACTCATACACACACACACACTGATCCACACACACACACACACACACACACACTACACACACACTCCTATACAGACACACACACACTACACACACACTCATATACAGACACACACACACACACACACACACACGGCTCTCAGTGTTAAGAGTTCAGTAGGACAGATTGAAAGGGGTGTTAATGAATGTGATTATGTTGTAACGTGCGGTCGAGTCATTAGCCCTGAACACCCCTCAGTTTCACACTCATCAGTGTTTCGGTGTGTTTTCATGACGTCTAATGAGAGGAGTATAAGCAAGTATAAGTGTGTAACCAAAATATTTCAATTCCTCAATTCTCATCCATCCCGTCAGCTTGAGTCTGTTGTGTTGAATGTAATCCTTAGATGCTATTTGAGTTTTAAAAAGACCGATATCAGAGTGCTGTATAGAATAAAACATCTGTGTGTTCATGTTTTTAGCTCCCTGCCGCTAAAGGTTTCGTGGCTGACAGCTTTTATTCGGGTTTGACGCCCACTGAGTTCTTCTTTCACACTATGGCTGGACGAGAAGGTCTGGTTGACACCGCAGTAAAGACAGCTGAGACGGGATACATGCAGGTATGATCACACACACGCACCTGAGCTTTGGTTTGGGCTTGTATAATTTTGTGTTTTTAAAGTAACCTCTCAAACGTCAAGCTGATCTTTTTTCAGTGCGTTGAGCGCCCTCTTGTGTGCAGTCTGTGCGTGTGCGCTCTGGTTCTGTTCACCCACGTGGGATAGCCTCCAAAAATGGATTCTAACACTCTCTAGACATCGAATGATAATGATCTGAAATACATCTTTGACATGAAGTATCATGTTTCAGTGAATCGATCCCAGAGAACCATTGCAATAGCGACGCCAATAAGCTTTTATTGACACACTTTGAGGAATATTTCAGGATCTCCTCCTCATATGACGTTGAATGTGGGCTTGTTTGATTCAGAATTGTCTTCTGTAACTTGCAATATGCCATTGTCTGTATCATGTTTATTTTTCATCAAGCAAAAAACTAAAATGTTTGGAAAATTCAGTTTATCCATTTACTATACAGGTGGATTTCACACACTAATACTCGCTGTAGTTTGGTTTCTGAGCGAAACAAATTTGCTCGTTGTATTCTACTAATGAAGACCTTTCCAAAGAGATATGACACATGACTGTGATCTTTTTGATCTTTTTACCAGTTCTGAATATGATTGTTGCTAGCGCAAATTAGCGCATTGTGAAAATGGAATTGTTCCAATTTATCAGCAAAATTTAAAAGCAGTATTTTAGAATTGGTCAGATCAGCTGTAGTCATTGTAAAGATAAGGGTCTAAGCTTTAAAACGACACATATTTGGTGCAGATCAAACAAGTGGTTGTTATTTTCGTGAATAGCGCCCCCTTTCGGCCTGGTGGTTACACTACAAGTTACGAAATGTAGCTAAATACATTGAAGCTTTTTAAATTAAGAAAATAGTTTTTTAGAAATATAACAATCACATTATATTATTTAATTCGGCAATCAAAAGTTTTTTTTTTGTATTAACTGATAGTTATATATTTATAATAGTTAAAATGAACCATGGTTTTATTACAATATTTGAAGTAAAAACTCAATAACCACAAAATGAACTATAGTTACTGTAATATTACTATAGTAAAACCATGGTTAATTTTCATAAGGGTTAAACAAATAGGGCGTCAACCTTAAATTGAACACATTTTCACAATGCGCTAATTTGCGCTAGCAACAATCATATTCCGAACTGGTAAAAAGATCAAAAAGATCACAGCCATGTGTCATATCTCTTTTGAAAGGTCTTGATTAGTAGAATACAACAAGCAAATTTGTTTCACTCAGAAACCAAACTACAGTGAGTATTAGTGTGAAATCCACCTGTATAGTAAACGGATAAAGTGAATTTTCAAAACATTTTAGTTTATTGCTTCATGAAGATAAACATGATACAGAAAATGGTATTATATACACTAATAAAACTAGAAAACATCCTATTTTATATAAAGGAATCGAAAAATATTGTGATAAACAGCAGAAATTAACTAAATATTTTAACCAAGTTCCTTCACAGCCGTGCGAGGCTCAAGTGAATCAGTGAATTGATTATGCGAATCAGTTCATTTACACGAACTGACTCCCCAAAGTGATTCGTGAACCGTGTTTTAGGAAGTTTTTATGACAATGAATTATACGAGTCCCGTTACTTTGACCGACTGCAGTGTAATAATAATAATATGGCATTTATTGGCATTTAAAGGACACATTGAGAAATAATCATGTTAATGACATCACAGCCATGAGCTCATTAACATATGACCGCCCATATTTACATATAAACATCTATTTAGAATTCAGCAACTTGCCCTGCCCTAATGAACGACATTGTGAATTACACCAGTATGGAGAGGTTAGCCAATCAGAACAGAGCTCATTTACATATAGACGTTTTAAAGGCACAGTAGCTAAATAATATCCTGTTTAATAGTCAGGGTCAGTGACAGGGTGGAGAATGATCATGAAACGCTAAACCAAGCAAGTAATCTTGACTAGCATTCAAAGCTGACCTCAGGGATGAAATAAAATGTGTCTAAAGTGTAGAATGACAGCTTAAATGGTTGCTTTAGTGATGATGTAGGGGTAGGGTTCTGCAACAAGTGTGACGTGTGTGTGTGTGTGTATATATAGAGGCGTCTGGTGAAGTCTCTAGAAGATCTTTGCTCTCAGTACGATCTGACGGTGCGCAGCTCGACCGGTGACATCATCCAGTTCATCTACGGCGGAGACGGACTCGATCCGGCTGCCATGGAGGGAAAAGACGAACCTCTGGAGTTCAAAAGAGTCCTCGACAACATCAGAGTACGTCAGATTTTATTTACTTGTTATAGCACTGATGAATGCACCCAGAACACCCTAGCAACTGCATAGCAATCTGTGTTAAAAATGTTCCTTGATCAGTTCTTCGCGCTATTCTCCGCGGCATCCACGCACAACTCGCCACGTGCCCCACCGAGAGCGAGAACCACATTATAGTGACCACAAGGAGGTTACCCCATGTGACTCTACCCTCCCTAGCAACCGGGCCAATTTGGTTACCCCATGTGACTCTACCCTCCCTAGCAACCGGCCCAATTTGGTTACCCCATGTGACTCTACCCTCCCTAGCAACCGGCCCAATTTGGTTACCCCATGTGACTCTACCCTCCCTAGCAACCGAGCCAATTTGGTTACCCCATGTGACTCTACCCTCCCTAGCAACCGAGCCAATTTGGTTACCCCATGTGACTACCCTCCCTAGCAACCGGGCCAATTTGGTTACCCCATGTGACTCTACCCTCCCTAGCAACCGGCCCAATTTGGTTACCCCATGTGACTCTATCCTCCCTAGCAACCGGCCCAATTTGGTTACCCCATGTGACTCTACCCTCCCTAGCAACCGAGCCAATTTGGTTACCCCATGTGACTCTACCCTCCCTAGCAACCGGCCCAATTTGGTTACCCCATGTGACTCTACCCTCCCTAGCAACCGGCCCAATTTGGTTACCC
The DNA here is from genome assembly GCA_032164185.1 of Moxostoma hubbsi. Taxonomy (NCBI): domain Eukaryota; kingdom Metazoa; phylum Chordata; class Actinopteri; order Cypriniformes; family Catostomidae; genus Moxostoma; species Moxostoma hubbsi. Next base: position 369,282 of record JAVLUX010000173.1, on the reverse strand, counting down.
CATGTGACTCTACCCTCCCTAGCAACCGGGCCAATTTGGTTACCCCATGTGACTCTACCCTCCCTAGCAACCGAGCCAATTTGGTTACCCCATGTGACTCTACTCTCCCTAGCAACCGAGCCAATTTGGTTACCCCATGTGACTCTACCCTCCCTAGCAACCAGGACAATTTGGTTGCTAAGGAGACCTAGCGCTTGTGTTGGCTTCCCGCTATTCTCCGTGGCATCCTCACACAACTCGCCACGCGCCCCACCGAGAATGAGAACCACATTATAGTGACCACGAGGAGGTTACCCCATGTGACTCTACCCTCCCTAGCAACCGAGCCAATTTGGTTACCCCATGTGACTCTACCCTCCCTAGCAACCGGGCCAATTTGGTTACCTCATGTGACTCTACCCTCCCTAGCAACCGAGCCAATTTGGTTACCCCATGTGACTCTACCCTCCCTAGCAACCGGGCCAATTTGGTTACCTCATGTGACTCTACCCTCCCTAGCAACCGGGCTAAATTGGTTGCTAAGGAGACCTGGCTGGAGTCACTCACTCGTACTCGCTGAGCTACCCAGGTCCCCAATCGCCGATAGCTTTAAAAATCGATTTATAGAATGTACAAAATAAATAAATCTTAGTCTTTCTTTACTATTACTATTTAATACAACATACTAAACTATACTTACTAAATTATATATATATATATATATATTTTTTTTTTAGCCTAAATTAACCAGATTAAGGATTTTGTACATATATATATATATATATATTACGGATGGGAAATTTAATGTTAATTTTTGCAAAAAAAAAAAATATATATTTTTTTGCAATTAACGTAGTGTCCATACATGTGGAGACTGAACGGCAGCCAGAGAACTTCAGCATTCAATATGTTTTATACATGTGTGTATAGTGTCTAATAATGTATTGTCAATGTACACTTAAAGGGACAGTTCACCCAAAAATAAAAATTCCCTCATTTACTCACCCCTCACAAATGAAGATTTTTAGAAGAATTTCTCAGCTCTGTCAGTCCATATAATGCAAGTGAATGTTGGCCCGAACTTTGAAGCTCTAAAAAGCACATAAAGGCAGCATAAAAGTAATCCAGACGACTCCAGTGGTTTAATCCATGTCTTCAGAAGAGATATGATAGGTGCGGATGAGAAACAGATCAATATTTAAGTCCTCCTTTACTATAAATCTCCGCGTTTAACCAGTGCCGACCAGTAGGTGGCGATATGCTCTAAGAATGCGAATCGCCTAAAAACAAAAGAATATGGAAGTGAAAGTGGAGCTCAGCTTTTCTGGAATGAGTACTCTTACATATTAAATTTATTTATTTATTTATATAGCATTTTTTTAAATAATTCGTCTCTCTCTCTCATCAGTCGGTGTATACCTGTTCAAGTGAGCCGGCCCTCAGCAGGAACGAGCTGGTGATGACGTCAGACTCCATCATGAAGAGGAAAGACTTCCTGTGCTGCAAGGACACGTTTCTGGAGGTGAGACGGCACATTTGAACTGAACTTATAAAGAGGAGGGAAAAAAAATAAAAAATAAGAAAATACAATTCTGCCATTATTTACTCACTCTCATGTTGTTCCAAACCCGTAGGACTGACTTTCTTCAGTGTAACACAAATGAATATTTCATGTTCAATACAAGTGAAGATCAACCGACATTATTTGTTGTATAATGTTGATTACCACAAAAATTATTTTAAGCAAAAAGCAAAAATCGCACTTACAATGGAAGTCAATGGGTGCCAATCCGTAAATATAAT
>JAVLUX010000173.1:300000-362500 GCA_032164185.1 Moxostoma hubbsi | reverse complement strand
GGTTGCTAGGGAGGGTAGAGTCACATGGGGTAACCAAATTGGCCCGGTTGCTAGGTAGGGTAGAGTCACATGGGGTAACCAAATTGGCCCGGTTGCTAGGGGGAGGGTAGAGTCACATGGGGTAACCAAATTGGCCCGGTTGCTAGGTAGGGTAGAGTCACATGGGGTAACCAAATTGGCCCGGTTGCTAGGGAGGGTAGAGTCACATGGGGTAACCAAATTGGCCCGGTTGCTAGGGAGGGTAGAGTCACATGGGGTAACCAAATTGTCCCGGTTGCTAGGGAGGGTAGAGTCACATGGGGTAACCAAATTGGCCCGGTTGCTAGGGAGGGTAGAGACACATGGGGTAACCAAATTGGCCCGGTTGCTAGGGAGGGTAGAGTCACATGGGGTAACCTCCTTGTGGTCGCTATAATGTGGTTCTCGCTCTTGGTGAGACACCCCATGTGACTCTACCCTCCCTAGCAACTGGGCCAATTTGGTTGCTAAGCAGAACCGACTGGAGTCACTCAGCACGCCCTAGATTCAAACTCCTGCTGGTGTGAAAATCAGCGTGAATACTTGCTGAGACACCCAGACCCTCCGTAACCTTTTTATTTTTAAAGAATAGGAGTGACGAGTCGAAATAATTTTTTAGTGTTAAACAACCTTATGCCACATGCTGTCGATTCAGCATTTGAAAAATACAATAAAGGAAATTCAAAGGAAAAAACATACAAGTGCTCCACCAAAGATTGCGTCCCAACACCGGCCCTTTAAGAGCGCATAAACGAAAACTGATATTGACCAGTTGTATGATGTTGTGTTGTTCAGGGCACAGATGGAGCCGGGTTCTGCGGTCGGCGCCTTGTGCGCTCAGAGCATCGGAGAGCCCGGCACACAGATGACACTTAAAACGTTTCACTTCGCTGGAGTCGCGTCTATGAACATCACACTGGGAGTCCCGCGTATCAAAGAGATCATCAATGCATCCAAGAACATCAGGTGACTTCAGCATCAGACTCGTAACTTGTGTTTCCCATAAGAAAAAACATGGCCGATCTGGTTTTGAAAGTTTACTATCAAAGAACAACATTGAAACAACCTTCAGAAATATGTAGTATGGAGCTAATACAATGACAAAAGCTCCCTGTGAACATTTTTGACAGTAAGTGCAGCGATTGACCCGCTGCGATCACAAATGCACAGTGAAATGCTGTTGAGTCAATATGGTTTGATCTCACGACCCCTAATGGAGGAAAAAACACATTTATTTGCCAATCAGAGAGAGGTTGAATGCCACGGGGCAGCGGGTAGATGACCACCTGTCACTCACACAGCCTGTGGTGCAGTTTCGCTGTCTGTTTGATTGCTACTGTTCATTGAGTGCAAACTTCAGCTCTGCTCAAGCGGTCCCTCGTGACTTAACGAGTCTCCATCTGTTTCTCAGTACGCCCATTATAAGTGCCAACCTGGATATCAACGATGACCCAGACTTCGCTCGCCTGGTGAAAGGACGTATCGAGAAAACTCTTCTGGGAGAGGTACAGAACAGTCAATGATTACGTGTAGCTTTAGTTCAAACACGTCACAGAATTGATTTACATTAATTACACACATTTTGTATTGGTCTTATTGTGTTCTATGGATGGGTTAAAAACATCGATATTACCCATTAATTGAGATCTATATTTGAACAGTCCCGATATTGATTCTTAAAATCAAGGTCCAGCTTTTCCTGGATGTCGGAGCTGTATAATGAGAGTTTGTTTGATTTTTTCTGTCAGATTTCGGAGTACATCGAGGAAGTGTTCCTGCCGGATGACTGTTTCATCCTGGTCAAGTTGTCACTTGAGAGAATCCGTCTTCTGCGGTTGGAGGTGTTTGAGACTTTCTCTGTCCTAGCAGACGATGTAATCGTTACTGTTGAGTGATTTTAAATGATGTGTCTTCATGATCGTGTTGTTGTAGGTGAACGCGGAGACGGTGCGGTACTCCATCTGTACGTCTAAGCTGCGGGTGAAACCGGGCGATATCGCCGTGCACGGAGAGGCCGTCGTGTGTGTGTCGCCGAGAGAGAACAGCAAGAGCTCCATGTACTACGTGCTGCAGTCGCTCAAACAGGAACTGCCCAAAGTCAGTCACTGATGATGATGTCAATGTTAGACGTACACAAGAGCTATAAACACACAATAATGGTACTGATGCTGATCGAGTGTGTGTGTGTCTGTCTGCCTGTGTGTGTCTGTCTGCCTGTGTGTGTCTGTCTGTCTGTGTGTATCTGTCTGTCTGTGTGTGTGTATCTGTCTGTCTGTGTGTGTGTATCTGTCTGTCTGTGTGTGTGTGTGTCTGTCTGTCTGTGTGTGTGTGTCTGTCTGTGTGTGTGTGTGTGTGTGTGTCTGTCTGTCTGTCTGTCTGTGTGTGTGTGTGTGTGTGTGTGTGTGTGTGTCTGTCTGTCTGTGTGTCTGTGTGTGTGTGTCTGTCTGTCTGTGTGTCTGTCTCTGTGTCTGTCTCTGTCTGTGTGTGTGTGTGTCTGTCTGTCTGTCTGTGTGTCTGTGTGTGTGTGTGTGTCTGTCTGTCTGTCTGTCTGTGTGTGTGTCTGTCTGTCTGTCTGTCTGTCTGTCTGTGTGTGTGTGTGTGTGTGTGTGTGTGTGTCTGTCTGTGTGTCTGTCTGTCTGTGTGTGTGTGTGTGTGTCTGTCTGTGTGTGTGTCTGTGTATGTCTGTCTGTGTGTATGTCTGTCTGTGTATGTGTCTGTCTGTGTATGTGTCTGTCTGTGTATGTGTCTGTCTGCATGTCTGTGTCTGTCTGTCTGTGTGCGTGCGTGTCTGTGTGCGTGCGTGTCTGTGTGCGTGCGTGTCTGTGTGCGTGCGTGTCTGTGTGCGTGCGTGTCTGCGTGCGTGCGTGTCTGTTTGTGCGTGTGTCTGTTTGTGCGTGTGCGTGTGTCTGTCTGTGCGTGTGCGTGTGTGTCTGTCTGTGTGTCTTTCTGTGTCTGTCTGTGTGTGTCTGTCTGTGCGTGCGTGCGTGCGTGTGTGTGTGTGTCTCTCTCTGTGTGTGTGTGTGTGTGTAGGTGGTAGTCCAGGGAATTCCTGAAGTGTCTCGTGCTGTCATTCACATTGACGAGCAGAGCGGGAAACAGAAGTTTAAGCTGCTGGTGGAGGGAGATAACCTCAGAGCTGTCATGGCAACGCACGGCGTCAACGGCAACAGAACAACATCCAACAACACTTATGAGGTACCGATGCACTCACATCCACACTAGGGATGCAACGGTACACATCGTTTTTAATCGTCTCATTTACGGTACTGCATGAATATTAAATCAGGTTTCTAAACATCAACACACACTCTGAGGCGACTCCATTTACACTGCGTCACAAAAACACGACGTGATAAAATAAATCTCTAAAATGCGACTTCCTCATTTTGCACTCAGCCGTCGCTCTTTAAAGGTGATAAAATGCAACGTTGTGATGGGCTTAATTCTACTAATAATGTTTTATGTTCAAAATAAGCTTGCTTTAAGCAAACAGGAAATGTGATACTGTAGCAGAAAATAGAAAAATATCCCAGTCATGAGTGTTAAACTTCACACACAGTCATGAGGGTCTAAAGGGATCCTAAATGTTTATTAATAAAGTGACCACCTGACTTTGATGAATATTAATCGTATTTTAAAATAAAGCCGTTGCACTGCTTATTTTCCCTAAGAATAATACAAATAATAAAAGGTTATTCTGCCCTGCTCATGTCAGCCATTTTTTTTTTTTTTTTGTAATTTTTTAGACTTTAAACTTCTTTTTTTTTTATTTAAGCCCCAGAAAAAAATACAATAATTTTGAACTCCATAATCGATGTTCATCACAGTAGAGCTGTCATTGTTTTGTGTTAATTGCATTTTTAATGTATCTTTGATTACCGGCGTAATACGTGAGAGCTGCAGCGGAGGGGAAGAGTCTTTGTAATTGGTGGTTGGTTCTCGTGTCTGTCTGTGTTTACGGTGAAACGACGGTTCTGTTTATGTGCACTCATCAGGTGGAGAAGACGTTAGGCATCGAAGCAGCGAGATCGACCATCATTAATGAGATCCAGTACACCATGGTAAACCACGGGATGAGTATCGACCGCAGGCATGTCATGCTGCTGGCTGATCTCATGTCTTATAAGGTGAGTGCCGACCTGTGATGATGATGATGATGATGATGATGATGATGAGGAGAGCCTCTCAATGACTGTTTGTGTGTGTTAGGGTGAGATTCTGGGGATCACTCGCTTTGGCCTCGCTAAGATGAAGGAGAGCGTTCTCATGCTGGCGTCGTTTGAGAAGACGGCAGATCACCTGTTCGACGCGGCGTATTTCGGCCAGAAAGACTCCGTCTGTGGTGAGTCATGAGCAGAAGTGCACAATGATGCGATGAAAAAGATGAAATTTTTTTGGTTTTTTTATAAATGCTTTTATTTTGAGTTAAGAAACAGAATCGGGGATATTAATACACCAAGGAGCTAGCCTAATGGTGCGTTCACATACAACGCAAAGCGAGAGTTTCGCGCCGTGCGATTGCATGCAAAGTCAATGCAAAGATGCGAAATGGCACGACTGGAACACCAGAAACTGCTTCATGCGCGTATTCACACGTGTTGACGTTTTTCAACTCGAGCCGAAAGCCTATCACGAACGCTAGTTTAAACGCGCATTTCTAATCCAGCGGTCAAACTGTGCGAACGCTAGTTTAAACACATTTATAATCCTACGGTCAAACTCGCGCGAATGCTAGTTTAAACACACATTTATAATCCAGCGGTCAAACTCGCATGAGCGCTAGTTTAAACGCGCATTTCTAATCCAGCGGTCAAACTCGCGCGAACGCTAGTTTAAACACATTTATAATCCAGCGGTCAAACTCGCGCGAATGCTAGTTTAAACACATTTATAATCCAGCGGTCAAACTCGCGCGAATGCTAGTTTAAACACACATTTATAATCCAGCGGTCAAACTCGCGCGAATGCTAGTTTAAACACACATTTATAATCCAGCAGTCAAACTCTCGCGAACGCTAGTTTAAACAGGCATTTATGATCCAGCGGTCAAACTCGCGCGAACGCTAGTTTAAACACACATTTATAATCCTACGGTCAAACTCACGCGAACGCTAGTTTAAACACACATTTATAATCCAGCGGTCAAACTCGCGCGAATGCTAGTTTAAACACACATTTATAATCCAGCGGTCAAACTCTCGCGAACGCTAGTTTAAACACACATTTATAATCCAGCAGTCAAACTCTCGCGAACGCTAGTTTAAACAGGCATTTATGATCCAGCGGTCAAACTCGCGCGAACGCTAGTTTAAACACACATTTATAATCCTACGGTCAAACTCGCGCGAACGCTAGTTTAAACACACATTTATAATCCAGCGGTCAAACTCGCGCGAATGCTAGTTTAAACACACATTTATAATCCAGCGGTCAAACTCTCGTGAACGCTAGTTTAAACGCATATTTATGATCCAGCGGTCAAACTCGCGCGAACGCTAGTTTAAACACGCATTTATAATCCAGCGGTCAAACTCGCGCGAACTCTAGTTTAAACACGCATTTATAATCCAGCGGTCAAACTCGCGCGAACGCTAGTTTAAACACACATTTATAATCCAGCGGTCAAACTCTCGCGAACGCTAGTTTAAACACACATTTATAATCCAGCGGTCAAACTCTCGCGAACGCTAGTTTAAACAGGCATTTATGATCCAGCGGTCAAACTCGCACGAACGCTAGTTTAAACGCACATTTATAATCCAGCGGTCAAACTCGCGCGAACGCTAGCTTAAACGCACATTTATAATCCAGCGGTTAAACTCGCGCGAGCGCTAGCTTAAACGCACATTTATAATCCAGCGGTCAAACTCTCGCGAACGCTAGTTTAAACAGGCATTTATGATCCAGCGGTCAAACTCGCACGAACGCTAGTTTAAACGCACATTTATAATCCAGCGGTCAAACTCGCGAGAACGCTATTTTAAACGCACATTTATAATCCAGCGGTCAAACTCGCGCGAGCAATGCGAGGTGAAAAGTTTCATCGCGTTGTTTGTGAACGCACCATAATCCAATGGAGAACTGAGTAAAAATAACATTGTTTATATTTGTGTCTTTAATAACTTGGCTTACATTTTTAAAACAACAAAAATAAATTGAATTAAAATGTTTTATATATATATATATATATAAGTACATTTAAATGGAATGCTGTAATTGGCGATTGTCATCATTATTTAATTGTGGAAGCATTAAATTAAATCTTGATTTATTTATTTTTTAACCCTTTCAGACATTATATTTTCCATGATTAATATGAAGCCTATTTACAACTAGCGTTGAATACTAACGAACTACATGTAATCTGGATTATGTACTCAGATTACAGAAATCAAGTACTTTAGTAACATTTCGTTATTTGAATTGTGCTTAATTAGTAATTTTAGTTACTTTTTTTTTTTTTATTTATCCCTTTTTTCTCACAATGTTGGAATGCCCAATTCCCGCTACTTAGTAGGTCCTCGTGGTGGCGCGGTTACTCGCCTCAATCTGGGTGGCGGAGGACGAGTCTCAGTTGCCTCCGCTTCTGAGACCGTCAATCGACGCATCTGATCATGTGACTCGTTGTGCATGACACCGCGGAGACTCACAGCATGTGGAGACTCATGCTACTCTCCACGATCCACACACAACTCACCACACGCCCCATTGAGAGAACCACTAATCACCACCACGAGGAGGTTACCCCATGTGACTCTACCCTCCCTAGCAACCAGGCCAATTTGGTTACCCCATGTGACTCTACCCTCCCTAGCAACCGGGCCAATTTGGTTACCCCATGTGACTCTACCCTCCCTAGCAACCGGGACAATTTGGTTACCCCATGTGACTCTACCCTCCCTAGCAACCGGGACAATTTGGTTACCCCATGTGACTCTACCCTCCCTAGCAACCAGGACAATTTGGTTACCCCATGTGACTCTACCCTCCCTAGCAACTGGGACAATTTGGTTACCCCATGTGACTCTACCCTCCCTAGCAACTGGGACAATTTGGTTACCCCATGTGACTCTACCCTCCCTAGCAACCCGGACAATTTGGTTGCCTAGGAGACCTGACTGGAGTAACTAGGTATCTTAGCGAGTATTGATGCTGACTATCCCCCCTTGAGTCGCGAGTTTGAATCCAGGACGTGCTGAGTGACTCCAGCCAGGTCTCCTTAGCAACCAAATTGGCCCGGTTGCTAGGGAGGGTAGAGTCACATGGGGTAACCTCCTCGTGGTCGCTATAATGTGGTTCTCGCTCTCGGTGGGGCGTGTGGTGAGTTGTGTGTGGGCTCGCCTCCACACGTGCTACGTCTCCACGGTAACGCCCTCAACAAGTCACGTGATAAGATGCGCGGATTGACGGTCTCAGACGTGGAGGCAACTGTGATTTGTCCTCCGCCACCCGGATTGAGGCGAGCCACTACACCACCACGAGCACATTGGGAATTGGGGAGAAAAGGGGGGACTTTTATTTTGACACCGAAGATGCTGCATTATTTACATCACAAGGAGCTTTTATTGTGACACTGTTAACTCTTAATACTTGATTTTGGACTGCACCTAAACTGTCCTCTCTCTCTCTCTCCGTCTCTCTTTTTCCAGGTGTGTCCGAGTGCATTATAATGGGAATTCCCATGAATATCGGCACTGGACTCTTTAAACTGTTACACAGTGCTGTGAAGGACCCGAATCCGCCCCGCAGGCCGTTGCTCTTCGATAATCCCGACTTCCACATTTCAATCGCTTCATAGCCCTCGTGTTTCCTCCACAATCCTGTTTCTGGATTGGTTCATTCCCTCTTGACTGTAATGACCTTTACTGCAACTGCGTGTCATTTCTTTTTTTTACTGTTTGTGGTTAAAATAATAATTTTGTGCCTTTTTTCCCCCTTTGCTAAACTGTTTAACCCACTTTAGACAGTGGGAAATGTTGACATGAATGTCATGAATAATAAGACCATTTTATGGTGTTAAAGGTTCATCTTTGACTATGTATTATTATTATTATTATTATTATTATTATTATTATTAATATTATCGCAACGATAATAGAGCTTCCGATCATATGTGCGTTTATTAGGATCCCTACAAACGTTTGGTTCTGTTTCTCATTTTGAGGTGGTCATGAGATTGAATTCCTCATTAACCATCTGTTAAATGGATTAAATGCACTTAAAGTTTGATCAGATTGGCATTTAAATCATTTATATACATTTTTGCTGACCTGACTGGGTCATGTCTAATTTATGCAACTGAAAGAGGCGTGTGTTTGGTTTTGGTTTTGTTTAGTTTTTTGACTATTATAAATGAATATTTATGTAAATATGTATCAGGTGTGAATAAAATATACATCAAGACATCAATGCATCGTTTCACTTTATTTGTGCATGATTCACATTTGATGGGGTGTTCAATGCGTGAATACGTTACATACATGCAGCTTTATAATACACAAGCACATTTTCATCCTTTTCTCCCAATTTTGAAACGCCCAATTCCCGCTACTTAGTAGTTCCTCATGGTGGCGCGGTTACTCGCCTCAATCCGGGTGGTGGAGGACGAGTCTCAGTTGCCTCCACGTCTGAGACCGTCAATCAACATCTGATCACGTGACTCGTGCATGACACCGCGGAGACTCACAGCATGTGGAGGCTCACGCTACTCTCCACGATCCACACACAACTCACCACACGCCCCATTGAGAGAACCACTAATCACCACCACGAGGAGGTTACCCCATGTGACTCTACCCTCCCTAGCAACCAGGACAATTTGGTTACCCCATGTGACTCTACCCTCCCTAGCAACCGGGACAATTTGGTTACCCCATGTGACTCTACCCTCCCTAGCAACCGGGCAATTTGGTTACCCCATGTGACTCTACCCTCCCTAGCAACCGGGACAATTTGGTTACCCCATGTGACTCTACCCTCCCTAGCAACCGGGACAATTTGGTTACCCCATGTGACTCTACCCTCCCTAGCAACCGGGACAATTTGGTTACCCCATGTGACTCTACCCTCCCTAGCAACCGGGACAATTTGGTTACCCCATGTGACTCTACCCTCCCTAGCAACCGGCCCAATTTGTTTACCCCATGTGACTCTACTCTCCCTAGCAACCAGGACAATTTGGTTACCTCATGTGACTCTACCCTCCCTAGCAACCGGCCCAATTTGGTTACCCCATGTGACTACCCTCCCTAGCAACCGGCCCAATTTGGTTACCCCATGTGACTCTACCCTCCCTAGCAACCGGCCCAATTTGTTTACCCCATGTGACTCTACCCTACCTAGCAACCGGCCCAATTGGTTTACCCCATGTGACTCTACCCTCCCTAGCAACCGGGACAATTTGGTTACCCCATGTGACTCTACCCTCCCTAGCAACCGGCCCAATTTGGTTACCCCATGTGACTCTACCCTACCTAGCAACCGGCCCAATTGGTTTACCCCATGTGACTCTACCCTCCCTAGCAACCGGCCCAATTTGGTTACCCCATGTGACTCTACCCTACCTAGCAACCGGCCCAATTGGTTTACCCCATGTGACTCTACCCTCCCTAGCAACCGGGACAATTTGGTTGCTAAGGAGACCTGACTGGAGTCACTCAGCCCGCCCTGGATTCCAAGTACAAAATAACCTTTTTATCATATCACGTTATCAAATTCAGTTTTTATCTTCTGTTCATCTTTTATTTTGGATCTCTTCCAAATATTGACCTGGCAACCTGTTCAACAGATCCGATGGTAATAATTGATAACTATAACAGTAAAAATGTTTCATGCATTTTTAAAAGCATAATTCCTTGGTAAAACATGATCTGATGCCGAAACGAGGTGAGTGACAAAAGCGTAAACCTCCAATTCATTCCAATGTAAAGCTTGTCTGAGCAACAGTAACGGGGGGGCGGAGCTTAATGAAGAGTGAATTGCAGCTGCCATTGTCCTGTTTTCTGAAAGTGCTGGTGAAGACTTAAATTGCAGGTTGTGCTGTAACTGGAGCCTTATTTATCCACACATTTGGTTTGAAGTCTTATTGTGAGGTTAGTCGCTTGTAGTCATTTGGGCGCTGTATGTTGGAGGTGCCCACTGTTGGGCGCTGTATGTTGGAGGTGCCCACTGTTGGGCGCTGTATGTTGGAGGTGCCCACTGTTGGGCGCTGTATGTTGGAGGTGCCCACTGTTGTGCGCTGTATGTTGGAGGTGCCCACTGTTGGGCACTGTATGTTGGAGGTGCCCACTGTTGGGCACTGTATGTTGGAGGTGCCCACTGTTGGGCGCTGTATGTTGGAGGTGCCCACTGTTGGGCGCTGTATGTTGGAGGTGCCCACTGTTGGGCGCTGTATGTTGGAGGGCGCCCACTGTTGGGCGCTGTATGTTGGAGGGCGCCCACTGTTGGGCGCTGTATGGGAACTGCTGTTTTAAGGCAGTCCTGGTATGTCCATTTCGCCCATCCAATAGTAGTGCAAACAATTAGCGTGAGACTGCGTTTGTTGCTGGCGATCATCTATCGATGATGCAACGGACAACAATAACGTTCTTGTTTTCCAAGGCGTTGTTTTATTTAACGCCGGAGCTGCTGGGAGGTAGCGGCGTTGACTCTCTGCTCTGCGAGCGCTGTCGATATCTCCAGATCGCCGCGTGATGAGGACAACGCTCTGTTTTGAGGCGTGTGAAGATTAGCGTTGTTTCCGCTGGTCGTGTTGCTACTGAACGGCTCAGTCTTGAGATGTCTGGAGAAGTGCACGCTGATGTTCGGTCGCTCGACGGCACCGCCCTGGCGGCCGGGTCGCCGCAGGTACGCTGACAGGGTGGCGACGCAGCTCTTCTTAAAGTTTTCGTTCATGAAGGCGTAAACGATGGGATTGTTGAAAGAGTTGGAGAAGCCGATGGCCTGGACCACGGCGATTATCATGTGCACGGTGACCTCGTCGTAGTTCTTCTCCAGGTCATCTGAACAAAAAGATTTTGAGAATTGATTTACATTTCTGTGAGCTGCCGTGTTATGCAAAATGGACCAAAAAACGGCGGCGCGCTATGTAGAAAAGGACGCGAACACCCCCCCACCTCCGCTCAACAACTTTTGAGCTTCAGTTAATGTTCACATCAACCATCAGAACGGGGGAAAAAAATGTGATCTGAGTGATTTTGACCATGGCATGATTTTTGTGCCAGATGGGCAAGTTTCAGTCTCCCCTATATGTGCACACCGCCGCTGTTGACATCACATGGTTCATTAATATTCTTTACGCAATGTAACGCTTGTGAGCCCCAGTCAGATGCGCAATACGTTGTTCATGCCCAAAAGGGTTTTCAAGTGGGGGGGGTGGTGACCCTGGGCACTGGCCCCATTGGCCCGCTCGGTAATCCGTCCCTGACTGCCGTGTGTGAAAATCCCAGAAACACTCAAACCAGCCCGTCTGGCACCAACAATCATGCCACGCTCCAAATCACTGAGATCACATTTTTCCCCGTTCTGATGGTTGATGTGAACATTAAGTGAAGCTCCTGACCCGTATCTGCATGATTTTATGCACCGTACTGCTGCCACACGATTGGCTGATTAGACGATCGCATGAATAAGTAGGTGTACCTAATAAAGGGGACCGTCACCGCACACGTGCCCGCTCCGAAAATAAGCCTGCACAGATTTTTTTTGGGGGGGAAAATGTATATAATGTAATAGATATAATATATGTAATAAAAATATATAAAATAGTTTATTTACAAATATTAAAAAAATTATATTTTTATATATATATATATATAAATATTTTTAAAAAAATCTGTGATGATTGACAGCATGCCACTGATGAACATAAAATAATCTGGAATATTTCTTTGAAGTGTGTGTGATGTTGCAATGATTCAAACAAACCCATGAAAAACACATTTGTCCCGTTCAGCCAGGACTGGACTGGTAATCTGGCATACCGGGCGTTTTCCCGGTGGGCCGACGCAGTTTGGGGCGGACTGGCCATCAGGAGAACCGAGCGGGCTGGTGGGTCGCCACGAAACGTGCTGAATGGGCCGTGATGAGCTAAAATGAGCCGCCGCGATATGCAGAAAAGGACAGCGAACACCCCCCACCCCCACCCCACCCCTCAACAAGTTTTGGGCCAGTTGCCTTGTAAAATCCCGGGCCAATTACTAAGAACACAATGCGAACATCATTTCCCCTTGGAGAGAGGCACATAATCAAGGGCGTAGATTTGGCGTGAATATTGGGGGGTTACCAGAGTTGTGTAATGTAAAGTGAACAGTGAGTAATACAGCAGCAGTGATTCATTTCAGCACGTGAGTCACAGCAAAACTATTGTGATGTCCATTAGACATTTAATGCATCAAACACATGCGGCATGCAACACTTACTGTATTCAAATAGCATGTGCACAATGTGAAACGGCGCCCAGCAGATAGTGAACAACAGGACGATGGTGATCATCATTTTAACAGCACGTTTCTTCTTCCTGTTATAACAGAAACCAGCAAAGGTCCGATTGCAACATGGAAACATATTACGTAACATAACTGGATAGTAAGAAATGCCGCGGGGTGAATCGCGTGCTAGAACGTCATTTGTGTATTTTTATCCTTAATTGCACACCTGGATATTTTGTTGATCTCTCTGTGGTTCATGGTGCTCAGGACGGAAGCGTCTCCCACACGTTTGCGGATCCAGAGCTCGATGCCGATGCGACTGTAGAGGAACAGCATCGCGGCCAGCGGCAGCAGGAACAGCGCCACCATGATGAATGTGGTGTAAATCTGTCGGTGCACCAGAGAATGCCAGCACTCCTGACAGCACACGTGATGATGGTCGTACAGGAAGTCGTACTTGATCTGAGGAACACGGATAAAAGCGTTCATCAGAGATCAGCTGATCTAACACAGTACTGACTGCTCATCTGCACACACACCAGGTGAGATCTTCAGTGTTCACATGCCTGTCAAACTTCACAGCTAGTGACTCGTCAGGTCTCCTTAGCAACCAAATTGTCACGGTTGCTAGGGAGGGTAGAGTCACATGGAGTAACCGCACCACCACGAGGACCTACTAAGTAGCGGGAATTGGGCGTTCCATATTGGGAAAACTAGGGGATGAAAAATTATTAATAATAATAATAATAATAATAAAAAAAATTACAACTAGATTTTTACATTTTTTAAATACTGAAGGAAAGTTTTTATGTGAGCGTAGCTAGAAATATAATTGTTAGAAATATTATTATAGAAATATAATAGACTTTTTATAACTCTTGTTTTTTTTATTTATTTTAATAACACAAAATAACTTATTTTAAATTCATTCGAACGTTTAATTGTTTAAATATTTTAAAAACTAACTAATTATTTAGATGAGAATTGTCATGTTGAGAATATATTTAAACTGAATAGACATAATAATATAAACATGAATAAACATTTATAACTATTTTGACTTTTAATTTTAATAAAATATAATAAAATAACTATTTAAAATGTATTTTACCTTTTATTCTAGAAATATTTGAAAACTTTCTGACGAACTTTTGTAGAAAAAAGATTTTTTTTCAGGTGCGTATAGCTTATTATTATTTATTTAATTTATTTGTATCTCTATCTATCTATCTATCTATATATATATATATATATATATATATATATATATATATATATATATATATATATATTCTAAATATTATTTATTTATATATATTTATATCTATTTATATATAATGTATTTATTTATTTATAATTTATTTATATATATTTATATATTTATTTATATATTATTTATTTATATTTATATATATTATTTATTTATATCTATTTATATAAAATGTATTTTTATATCTATTTTTAGATATTATTTATTTATATCTATTTAGATATTTATTTAGATTGTATTTATATCGATTTATATATAATTTATTTATTTTTATAATTTATTTATATCTATATATATATTATTTTAGATATTTATTTATATCTATTTTTATATATTATTTTATTTATTTTATATATATATATATATATATATATATATATATATATATATATATATATATATATATATATATATAATTCATTTTTTTTTATATATTATTTATTTATTTATATTATTTATTTCTATATTTATTATTTAATACATTTCCATGGCTTTTCCAGAACTATAAATCACAATTTTGAAAACCTCCATTTCTGCAAGTTTTCATGTTTTTCAAATAGAAACTTCAATGGCAGAATCTGTATTTATTGCTCATGCAGTCATTGAGTTTAGTTAAACTTAAGGTTGTGGTTCTGGTGTTTGTCTTGAAATCTGAGATGTGCCCACACTGGGCATGACGGCCTGCAACACCCTTCTTATGATGACTCAATCACTGATGTTCTGGTTTGGTTTGACACAACACAAATGGGTCACTCGTGTGATATTTGTTCATTATGATCTCAGATCATAATGATGGTAAACTGAAGCAGTGCTTTAACAATGCTTATGAATATTAATGTGTGTTAACAAGCAGGCGGGTGGGTTTGTGCTCGAGGAATGAGTCACTACATGTGAGCGAGTGCACGAGTGGTGATCCTTCACATGGATGGGGAAGTCCTCAGGGTCTCTCCAACGATTGATAAACCGTAACGTTGTAATAAGACAATTCTTAGAAATGAACCACACTCGACCAACTCTCCTGTCACCCTTCATTTCAGGGCTGATATTACGATTTCACACCAACTAATAAACTTCATTCGCTTCTGTAGCCGAATGAATAATTAACCTTGTGCTTGTTAAACACTCTATTAACAGTGATTCAATGACGTTCCAGTCTGCAACCGTTTGAATTAAACTGATATTGAGCTTGAGATTATTCTGGGTTCATCAATAATGATGATTGACAACTGGCCTTGGGTCAGTGCGAGTATTTCGACCATATTAAGGAAGAAAGATCACTTAATCAAACCACTGCTTTATTGTTGGCGTTAATTACGTTTATGCACAAAAGCGCATGCAACTACGAAAATACGTGAACGCGGACGCTTCTAGATATGCACGCTTGATTTTGAGTGTTGCTGCATTTCAAAATGTGTCAAACCGAGTGGGTTAGACTGGCACAGCCACAAGAAAGCACACACACACACAAACGAGTGGGTGAGACTGGCACAGACACATAAATGAGTGGGTGAGACTGGCACAGCCACAAGAAAGAACACACAAATGAGTGGGTGAGACTGGCACAGCCGCAAGAATGAACACACACAAACGAGTGGGTGAGACTGGCACAGCCACAAGAAAGAACACACATGCACACAAACGAGTGGGTGAGACTGGCACAGCCACAAGAAAGAACACACATGCACACAAACTAGTGGGTGAGACTGGCACAGCCACAAGAATGAACACACACACACAAAGGAGTGGGTGAGACTGGCACAGCCACAAGAAAGAACACACATGCACACAAACGAGTGGGTGAGACTGGCACAGCCACAAGAATGAACACACACACACAAAGGAGTGGGTGAGACTGGCACAGCCACAAGAAAGAACACACATGCACACAAACGAGTGGGTGAGACTGGCACAGCCACAAGAAAGAACACACATGCACACAAACTAGAGGGTGAGACTGGCACAGCCACAAGAATGAACACACACACACAAAGGAGTGGGTGAGACTGGCACAGCCACAAGAAAGAACACATGCACACAAATGAGTGGGTGAGACTGGCACAGCCACAAGAAAGAACACACATGCACACAAACGAGTGGGTGAAACTGGCACAGCCACAAGAAAGAACACACACGCAAACGAGTGGGTGAGACTGGCACAGCCACAAGAAAGAACACACACGCACACAAACGAGTGGGTGAAACTGGCACAGCCACAAGAAAGAACACACACGCACACAAACGAGTGGGTGAGACTGGCACAGCCACAAGAAAGAACACACACGCACACAAACGAGTGGGTGAGACTGGCACAGCCACAAGAAAGAACACACACGCACACAAACGAGTGGGTGAAACTGGCACAGCCACAAGAAAGAACACACACGCACACAAACGAGTGGGTGAGACTGGCACAGCCACAAGAAAGAACACACACGCAAACGAGTGGGTGAGACTGGCACAGCCACAAGAAAGAACACACACGCACACAAACGAGTGGGTGAGACTGGCACAGCCACAAGAAAGAACACACACGCACACAAACGAGTGGGTGAGACTGGCACAGCCACAAGAAAGAACACACACACACACACACACACACAAAATGGGTTTCCTCAGAAGTGTGGCGGGCTTCTCCCGTAGAGATGAGGAGCTCAGTCATCCGCGAGTCGCTGCACCTCCCTAGGGAGGTGTTTCAGGCACGTCCAGCTGGGAGGAGGCCTCGGGGAAGACCCAGGACTAGGTGGAGAGATCACATCTCCACACTGGCCTGGGAACGCCTTGGGGTCCCCCAGTCAGAGCTGGTTAATGTGGCTCGGGATAGGGAAGTTTGGGGCCCCCTGCTGGAGCTGCTGCCCCCTCGACCCGACTTCAGATAAGCGGTTGAAGATGGATGGACAGTTTGAGAAGTTTAGATCTCTATACACTCATTCAGTTTTACAAATTCTTGTCCTTTATGGAGTTACAATATAGCTATTAATTGCTAATACAAAAGCCCTATACAATTACGTTTTTTTAAATGTATTTATTTTTGTCCACTCACCTCTAACTGTTGCACAAACAGCATTGGCGATCCCACCATGACAGCAGCTATCCACACCAGTCCTGCAAGAAATGCCCCAAAAATGACACCGGTTTGGAATGACATGAGGGTGAGTAAATAATAACAATTTTCATTTCTGGGGTGAACTAAGCCATGAAGAAGCTTTTGAAATAAGAACGTGGAAGAGTTGAAAGTGTGGGTTCTTGACCTTACCTAACATTTTGTAAGCTCGTTTCGGAGTGTACTGCCTTTTCATTTTGAGTGGATAAACGATGCCCTGGTATCTCTCGATGGCGATGCAGGTCATGGTGAGGACTCCGGTTACGATGGCAGTCGTCTGTACAAAAGGAACAGTCTTGCATACTAGAACACCTGCACATACAGCACACACAAATACAAGATATGAAGAGTCAAAGTCTGAAGTGCCGATATTTAGAGTGCAGTATGCAGATAATAATACAGAATAGTGGCCGACCGATATATCGGCGAGGCCGATAAATCAGCTATTCTGATTTGATCGATATTCTGAATTTTTTAATTATCGGCATCGGCCGATACATTTTCCCGTTTGGCCGATTTGTGTCTTGAGGGCACAGATAATCACTTGCATGCTTGTGAAACCACTCACACATGTAAACAAACAGTCACCGTTTTTGTTGTTATGTGCCATCGTGCTACGACAATAATTGACAGGTGCGCAACAGCGTCATTTAAACGGTCTGCATATCAGAGACGTTTGAGCTCAATGTTAAAGTGCTCGCCTGTTTCATTCTCCCCCTCTCTCCTCAATGGTAGTAAGCAACCCTAGTCCGCAAAAATGCCCATATCTCGTTTAAACGGATGTAATAAACCAACCTCACAAAAATTGAAGAGATCCAGCATCATGTGGAGCGCTCATAAATCTTCCTCTGAAGCGTGTATGCTAACATCCTCTCCTCAACAGTTTCCTGTACCTTTTAACTGTCTTGTCTAATGATAAAAAGGCACATATCAATAAAACTAGTATCATATACTCTCTGCAAAAATGCCCATATCTCGATTAAACAGATGTAATAAACCAACCTCACAAAAATTGAACAGATCCAGCATCCTGTGGAGCGCTCATAAATCTTCCTCTGAAGCGTGTATGCTAACATCCTCTCCTCAACAGTTTCCTGTACCTTTTAACTGTCTTGTCTAATGATAAAGAGGCACATATCAATAAAACTAGTATCATATACTGTCTGCAAACATGCCCATATCTCGTTTAAACGGATGTAATAAACCAACCTCACAAAAATTGAACAGATCCAGCATCATGTGGAGCGCTCATAAATCTTCCTCTGAAGCGTGTATGCTAACATCCTCTCCTCAACAGTTTCCTGTACCTTTTAACTGTCTTGTCTAATGATAAAAAGGCACATATCAATAAAACTAGTATCATATACTGTCTGCAAACATGCCCATATCTCGTTTAAACGGATGTAATAAACCAACCTCACAAAAATTGAACAGATCCAGCATCATGTGGAGCGCTCATAAATCTTCCTCTGAAGCGTGTATGCTAACATCCTCTCCTCAACAGTTTCCTGTACCTTTTAACTGTCTTGTCTAATGATAAAGAGGCACATATCAATAAAACTAGTATCATATACTGTCTGCAAACATGCCCATATCTCGTTTAACCCTTTATCGGGCGAGGAACCATATTTGGTAACTTAATCGCGCATTCAAACTGACCCCCCCCTGCCTGTTTGCGTTGTTGTATGAGCACATATATTTCTCCTAGCCAATCGGCGAAGATCAGGCTACGTCACTGATAGTCACACCATGGCATCTGACCAATCAGAAGTTGCACGGAGCATTTCAAACTTCAGTGTCGTTCCGGATTTTGGAAAGTGAGGTTATGCGCTACTACCTATTCCCACATCAGCGGTAATAACTTCGAAACAAAAAATGGTAAGTTGATGAAACTCACACATTCTATGGTTGAATAGTTGTGCAACATGTTGAGATAGGTGTTGTTTGCATAGATTTCTTGAAAGTAGTGACATTTGTGGCATGAAAAATGGTGAGACCATATTTGATCATACGCCCTGTTCACGTAAAATTAGCGCAAGTGATAGCAAGTCCATATTTAGACATACGCCCTATGCGTATAGAAAGCCGTACTAGGGTATTTTTTCTACAAATAATGCATTATAACGTAGGACAATAGTATTTACTTGTGCATTGGATGTTATCACAGGTTTGCATAACATTATACAGTGATCCAGTGGGAAACGTAACACATTTATAGACATTTTCAAGCCATAGATATTGAAATATGTGTGGTTTTGGTCAGTTTTATGACCTTATAACAATTAATACAGTGATTTAATACGTATAATGTTATTTTGCACTTCTTATTATATATTTACACTTTATGTGTCAGTTTTATGCCCTTGCAACAGTTTTTATCATAGTTAAATGCCATGTATTGATGTTTATTTTTACTGTGAGACTTATTACTGCTAAAATAAGTGGTACCACCAGTACTTGATCATACCAAATATCAGTAGTACAGATTGTGCATTTATAAAACATGAATCATATTAGATGTTCTTAGGAGCACAAACCATAAATGAATACCTTACTGTATATTGCACAGTGTACAAGATCTGCTATTTCATTAATTTGGTTTCAGATTATGTTAATGTATTAAAATAAAAAATTTTAATAATTTGAGTAATATTTCAAAGGATTTATATGTTTAGCACTTAGTGTTATGGCAGACCAGTCCAATGTTACTCACTTAGTTTTCTTTTTATTTATATTTCAGTAGATCTGCATTTCAATGTTACTTAACAAATAACTCAAACTGGGCTTGATATTGACTCAAAAATGTACTCTCTGTTCTTTGCAGATATCTACGCAAATCTTTTATGGCAAGAGGGAGACTGTTGTGCCAGCCCACCCTAGCATCATTGATGATGAGGGCTCTGAGGAGGAAGATGATGATGTGGCAGACCCTGACTTCCTCCCACCCACCCACAACCTAGACACTCCAGGCCAGAGTGATATAGGCCCCTCTCCCAAGAGGAAGTGTGTGCAGCCTGCAGTTGAGGTACTTGAAGATGATGATGATGATGGCCTGTCTTTAAAAAAATGTAGAATCCAGGTGTTCAGGGAAGCTAGCAGCCACAGGTCAGTCACATCTCATCCCCGAAGGAGCTCAGCATCTCCAGGCAGCCTCAGCACTTCTGATGACATCCCCACACCTGTCCGGGGACACCGCAGCATAAATCCAGATAGTTATGTGCGGTTTGACATGTCCCTGTTCCACGCCCCTGTCTACACTAACCGCCAGACCTGCAAGTACTGCAGCAGGAAGGGGAATATCATGAGGTCAAACGTGGTCTGCAGGGTATGCAAGGTCCATCTGTGCCTCAATGCTGGCCGCAACTGCTTCATTAAGTACCACGAAGCAGTGGCCTAATTTGCTGGACTTGAAAAAAAATGTTCTAATAATAATTTAAAATGTTCTTAATAATAATTTAAAATGTTCTTAATAATAATTTAAAATGTTCCTAAATAAATATTTTTATGTTTGTAACAAGTTTATGTGTTTTTATTATATTTTTATATATACACTTTTTAGGGAAAAAAATTACCCTAGACTGGCGAGGAACCATATATGGTAACTTCATTGCCCTTAATTTCCAACCTTAAAAAATATATTTTTTAAAAAACTCACAAATGTTTAGAAGTCTTATAATATCCTCCAATAACACTCTATGGTTGAAATTTAGAATTTCCAAGTATTTCAATGAGTGCCCTATAAAGGGTTAAACGGATGTAATAAACCAACCTCACAAAAATTGAAGAGATCCAGCATCATGTGGAGCGCTCATAAATCTTCCTCTGAAGCGTGTATGCTAACATCCTCTCCTCAACAGTTTCCTGTACCATTTAACTGTCTTGTCTAATGATAAAAAGGCACATATCAATAAAACTAGTATCATATACTCTCTGCAAAAATGCCCATATCTCGTTTAAACGGATGTAATAAACCAACCTCACAAAACTTGAGCAGATCCAGCATCCTGTGGAGCGTTATTTAACATAAATAAATGTGTTTAGGCAGAGAGAGCAAGGAAACACAACAGAAACTGTAGTCTACTGTAGAAAAAGACACTTTGCATTTTAAACGTCTGAATTAGCATATACTTAAAACACTTCTGCCGTTTTAAAGTTGTAGTGCCGTGAGATTCAGATTTACTGTTTCAGCGTTGCTTCAATTTCAGTTTATCACTAACTGTAATTAAACCCCATGGGATTATAAAACCCTTGCAAACTAGAACCATTACAGTGATGCTAATGTGGCACCATAATGAAATGTATGATTACCATATTCAGATATCATTACATTTTCATAACCCTATGGAACTACACTACTTTTGGTGCTTTTTATTACTGTAACAGCCAGATTTTTGCTAAAATATTACAAATCGTTTCTCTTATGTAAACTAATGCAACTAAGTAACATTAAGAAATAATAATGATTAAATTATAAAAATAATAACCTACTTAAAAGTACATTAAATGTGCATTTAAATATTCTGGAAAGTCATGACTGAGATATCTGAATGTAAATCAGCTACTGATGCGTTACATGTTTATTTCTGGGTAATAATAAGACCATGAACTTAACATCAAGATTTAATGGTTAAATTTAGGCTGTATGAATGTTGTCTTCTGTATGAGGGAAAGTGAACATGTGCTGAAACTCATTGGGTCTTTAAAGGAATATTCCAGTCATTACCTGGAACGGCATATGTGCCATAATATTGATTACCACATTAAAAATGTTTGACTCAGTGATGCGTTTTCAATGCAAGTCAATGGGGGTTAATCTGTAAACATTAAAATACTGTTTCAAAAGTATAGACATAAACAATATGTGTGTTAACAGGATTTTACTGTTATAAAATCACTTACTGTGCAAAGTTATAATCAATTTTTCAACACTGTTGCCATGACGACGTAGTGCTGTAAACCCTAAAACCCTAAAACAACCATAAACACGACTATTTAAACAACTTGACAGCTGAAATAATCCATGCATTTTAACAGACGCATTCATTTAAGTGCTTAAAAATGATAAGCTTCACAATTCTTTCATAAAACCCTCCAAAAATTGGCCACATTCACCAGGAATCCTGCCCTGCCCCCCTGAAATGTATTGATATATGAAAAGATTGATGTGGGCCCCCACCACGCATATCCTATACCCAGTAGCGGTTCTAGCTTGTTTGGCATCCTGGGCAAAACCCGCTTCAACACCGTCCCCAAAGTATTTGACGGGGGAGTATGTGATTCTAATTGAGAACGCCCCCAAAGTTGTTGACCGGGTGCCGCCTCATGCCGCACTCAAGCAAGATGCCCCCTCCGCAAGATGGCACCTTGGGAGCTCACAGGACAGCCAAAAATTGCACCGTGTACGCCCGCCTTTAGCCAAATTTACAAAAGGCGAACAAATCTTTACGATTTCACTGTAAGAGTGTTTTGAAAAATAAATGTCACGGATAATTTCTCATTATCTTATAAAGTACGTCATCAATGTCAGAGTATTTTGCAATTAATAACTTTACAGGGTTGATGGTATGTAAAATACTAATAAAGGTATAGATTGTTATATTTTGTTTACTAATATTGGCATAGTGTAGCACGGCTGGACTGCTTGATGATGTCACATCAACCACAGATATGTAAAACCTCTTAAACCTCAGCGGACCCGCCGGTGGGACCAAAGGGAGCGCTATATCGCGAAAAAAGTTTACTTGAAAGTTTTTAAGTCTCTGTATACATAAGTCAGGCATATGAGGTATCATTGGAAAGCTTAGCATCTGTATGGTTCAGATACAACCATTACTTCTGCATTTATGTTACTTAAAATAACAAAATAAGGCCTCAAATCATTTGCGGTGAAAATTAGCGCCCCCTGGAGGTAATGGGGTAGAAATATTTATATCAAAATAAAAGTCCTTCACATAGCACATAAATGGACAAGTCATATATCAAATGAAAGCGCTCACTCTCATGAATGTCACTTTACAGTAAATTGTGTTGTCCTATTAACACAGTTCAAAAGATTTTCAAAAGAATCACAAAGTGAAATGTGATTTCTGTAAGTCATCAAATATAAACGTCTCTTTTAGGCTCTGATAGCTGCTGCAGTATGCGCCAAATACCTACATTATATCTGCTTTTACTATAGGAAGTTCTCTAAATAAACAATTAGCCGTTGTTTACATGTCTGTGAGCTTGCTTGCTTGTGTGAATAATGGGAGTGGTGGTGGCGTAGTGGGCTAAAGCACATAACTGGTAATCAGGGGGTTGCTGGTTTGATCCCCACAGTCACCACCATTGTGTCCTTGAGTAAGACACTTAACTCCAGGTTGCTCTGGGGGGATTGTCCCTGTAATAAGTGCACTGTAAGTTGCTTTGGATAAAAGCGTCTGCCAAATGTAATGTATAATACAATGTTATTTCTTAGATGTCCAGAACAAAATATGCCATCCAGAAGGAAAAGCATGTTAAACAAATATTCAGAGAAAATATGTTTTCGACTATTGATGTCCAGTGACATCTAGAATGAGCTTGTAGTCCACTCAGAGGCCGAGATATTCAATGAAACATCAAGGGTGGTGCTTGAACAAAAAATTAGACTGAATGTCTATGGACGAGCACATCGGTCAGGGCTAAAATGCGTTAGAGCGCCACCTACATTTCAGATCTGTATATTGAGATAGTGACATTTTTTTTAATTAATTAATTTTTCTAATGCTTTGTCACCTAGTGGAATAATAATTAGTCAAAAATAAATAAATAAATAATAAAATAAAAATATTCGGGTTGTCATAAGATTATAAACGCATACAATAATATACATTAATAAAATTTTTTTTTTTATATATATATGTTTGTAAAATTTGACAATTTTTTTGCAATTAGTCCACAGTGTTTGTGAATTATAAGCTTTTAAATTTCAGTGTGACAAATTGCGGGCGGCTTCCCAAAAATGCGCCAGAGTTTAAGGATCATCCCAGTGTGTGTTAACCTGAATTTAAAGTGAATAAAAGCGGATTCTCACCTCCCAGCCACTCTGAAGAGATGTTCTGCAGAAGTGTGAACGGGATGCAGAAGAAAGTGATGAGCAGATCACTCGCAGCCAGAGAACAGATGAAGATGTTCGTGGCTGTTCGCATTGCGCCTTTGCGCACCACAATATAAACCACCAAACTGTTTCCCACCAGCGCCAGCACGAAAATAATCACATACATGACCACAAACGTGCTTTTAGCTCCAGTGGGGAGTTCTGGGATGTAAACCAGCGGCTGGATGTTGTAGGTGTCGATGAATTCCTGTCGGGAGAGGTTATAATACTGCAGGAGTTCCTGAAGGACCTCTGGAGTGATCTTCCTCTCTGTGGGTGAGGACATGACGCTTTGTTGTTGATGGATCATTTAAATACAGAATAAAAAGGTGTAAATCCAGTTACCCAGTGAGATCTATTGAGGAGTTATTAATAAATCCCTCGGGATGATTGGGAAGGTCTGCTGCGCTCGAGCGTCTGAGGTGAAGTGAGGAGGGAGCGCGCGCGCGGTCACTCTAGTGCGTAAAGAATAGGGTACTAAATAGAGCTCGAGGTTCCTCTCTCTCAGCACAGTGTCAATGAAAAGATGTGCTTAAAGGAACATTCCTGGTTCAATGCAAGTTAAGCTCAATCGACAGCATTTGTGGGATAATATCCCCATAAAAATGTATTTTCACTTGTATTGCCTTTAAATAATAATAAAAATAGAAGCAGAAATTGAGATTACAGTGAAGCACTTACAAAGGAGCAATAACACACTGTGTACACACAATAGTCACACTCGGGACCTTCAGGACAAAAATGTCCCAAATTACACCCGTTAAAACTGCAATATTGACCCCAGTGCCATTAAAGCATAAACTCATGAATTATATGATATTATTATGCTTTTATTCCGGAGTCCTGGCTTTAAAAATTACATTTTTAATATGTTCCACCAGATGGCGCCATTTGTCTCATGTTTATCCTGTGGAGCAAATACAAACTTTTCCCCAATTCTGTTTCCTGTATTATAGAGACCTGCAGGACACCTGAATACAGGATGCAGATACAATTCAGGGACTGATTACCGACCGGGCTAATAGGGCCAGTGCCCTTGACTGCCCAGGGGGCCCTGGGATTTAAGGTTGCACAATCCAGTTTAGCGATGCCCCCCTCGAAACACCCCCCCCCCCCCCCCCCCTCCGCTCTGAACTTTTAGGCATGAAAACGAAAACACACCCCTCAACAACTTTTGAAGGGGCGACCTTAGAGATAATTGGCCCTTTGCAAGTCATAATCCGTCCCTAGTTTTGTGTGTGTGTGTGTGTGTTGAGAAGTGTGTGTGTGTGTTGAGAAGTGTGTGTGTGTGTGTTGAGAAGTGTGTGTGTGTGTGTGTGTTGAGAAGTGTGTGTGTGTTGAGAAGTGTGTGTGTGTGTGTGTTGAGAAGTGTGTGTGTGTGTGTGTTGAGAAGTGTGTGTGTGTGTGTTGACAAGTGTGTGTGTGTGTGTGTTGAGAAGTGTGTGTGTGTGTGTGTTGAGAAGTGTGTGTGTGTGTGTGTGCGCTTTGAGAAGTGTGTGTGTGTGTGTTGAGAAGTGTGTGTATTTGTGTGCTTTGAGAAGTGTGTGTGTGTGTGTGTGTGTGCTTTGAGAAGTGTGTGTGTGTGTGTGTGAGAAGTGTGTGTGTTTGTGTGCTTTGAGAAGTGTGTGTGTGTGTGTGTGTGTTGAGAAGTGTGTGTGTGTGTGTGTGTGTGTGTTGAAAAGTGTGTGTGTTTGTGTGCTTTGAGAAGTGTGTGTGCGTGTTGAGAAGTGTGTGTGTGCGTGTTGAGAAGTGTGTGTGTGTGCGTGTTGAGAAGTGTGTGTGTGTGCGTGTTGAGAAGTGTGTGTGTGCGTGTTGAGAAGTGTGTGTGTGTGTGTGTTGAGAAGTGTGTGTGTTTGTGTGCTTTGAGAAGTGTGTGTGTGTGCGTGTTGAGAAGTGTGTGTGTGCGTGTTGAGAAGTGTGTGTGTGTGTGTTGGTATGAATGTCAGAGTTTTGTGTGTGTATTGAGAAGTGTGTGTGTGTGTGTGTGTGTGTGTGTGTGTTGAGTAGTGTGTGTGTGCGTGCGTGTTGAGAAGTGTGTGTGTGTGCGTGCGTGTGTGTGTGTGTAAAAACAACAGTGGCATTATGTAAACACATTTTAAGATTTAAAGGGTTAAAATCATGACAATGAATGAATAGTTGTTATGATCAGGACTGATGTTGGTTAAAAACTGAGTGAAAGTGGAAAATAATATAAATATACAATATTTTCATGGCAGTTTTTTGACGCAAATATTTTTGTCCTCTAATGTCCCGAGAGTGTGTTTTTTTTTTTTGTTTTGTTTTGTTTTTTTAAATATGACACTGCAAAAAATAAAAATACACAACTATATTATATTAAATATAAAAGTTGTCCTGTCTCCTTTATGATTTTAAAAATATAGGAAAACATGACTCTGCAATCTGCTGAATTATTGCAATGAAAAGTTGCCTCTGATTACCAGCCCTGTGCTCTAGCCACTACACCACCACCACTCTAGTGTTCATTTCACCAGGAAACTGGCATGTACAAGTCAGTTTGCAATAATGTAGTAATAGGAACATTCATTCTATGAGACTGTTTATATATTCATACACTGTTTAATTAAAAAAAAAAAAAATTTTTAATTAAATTTTTTTTTTTAGTTTTCCATTTTTTTAAAATTTATATTCAAAACTCTAAAACATTCTGTAAGTTAACAACCCAACTGGAATTTTAAGTTTTATGACTATAATGACAAATTACATGTATTTCTTGTATTTAAAAAAATTTGGAAAAATTCCTATATTATATTTACAGTATTTTTCCTGTTTTCTAAAATTACAGACGAATGTATGTAAAATGGGAATAATGATCTGTAATTAAATATGTTGCTCATTATATAAATGTTTGTCCATACTAGCAATTTAAAGTTTTTCTTTGTAATTTAAATGTATGCACTGTAAAAAAAAAACCCCGTAAAATTAAAGTACAATATCCTTATTCAAATAAAGTGCAAAAACGAAGTTTCATGAAATAAATTATACCAAATAATTAATGTTAAAAATGATGTCAAACTACAGATTACATGTCATTTTACGGTGAATGTTTGTTAAAATCACTGTGAAAAACTTGATGAAAATTTGTACTTTATGGAAATAAATAAGTTGTTTCTTATTTTTTACATCAGTTATTTTATGCAATATTTGATGCATGTTAATAACATCATTTTAGTGTCACGTGTCACGTGTTTGTGAATTACTGCTTCTGGAAAGGTCACTTTTGATGAACTTTAAATCAAAAATAAATGATTTTAGTGGCATCACTTAACTGAAGGTGATTGATCATAATAAATCAGGAAATGCCTGTAAAATAATGATGTTTTAGTTTAATTTGATGGTTTTTATTTGGCATCCGCTGCTGCCAGTCATTAGTCGTGATTAGTCATTTTACAGTGTTCCTTGCCCGAGTCTTTGGGCTCATCTGGTGAACAAATTCCCCCCAAATCCATTCTAATAAGCATATGTGCCCATTATTTCACCTTAAAATGATTTTAAATGTGATATACTGTAATCTGAGGTGTTTGAAATCATCTTATATAGCATTTTTCACATGCATGCGATCCAGAAAAGACATTTAAAATCAGCTTTAATACGATAAAATCAGATTTTAAGCAAACATGCATTTGTGCTCATAATCTAGGGGGGGATTTGGGGTCTTTTGCATTAACATACAGTACATACATGTCCAGTAAACTTGAATGAAAGTGGATTCAAATGCTGCAAATGATCAAGAGCTGTTTTTTTGGGCAGTGCCCGTCTCTGCCACTGCAGCTTCAGTCCTTATTGTTCAGAGTTTCCAGGCAACGACAGCAAACAGAGCGAAGAGAGAGAGAGAGAGAGA
Source organism: Moxostoma hubbsi (assembly GCA_032164185.1). Taxonomy (NCBI): domain Eukaryota; kingdom Metazoa; phylum Chordata; class Actinopteri; order Cypriniformes; family Catostomidae; genus Moxostoma; species Moxostoma hubbsi. Next base: position 334,708 of record JAVLUX010000173.1, on the reverse strand, counting down.
CAGAGGTGAGTGTGTGTTTACACCATATAACAGTTACTGTACTTTAAAAGAATGACATTTCCTTTATAAACGGCTCTGATTAATGCACACACACATTTGTGTCAGATAAGCAGGTTTTTGTTTGTCTTAATAGCTCAAAAGAAACATGAAGAATTGTCCGTGTAAGTGCGTGAAGTTTCCTGAAGTATTGAAATGCATTTTTATGTTTTAAGATTCTTAAATTGAGGGACTTTAGCAAAGAATTCTAGCTTTATAATCAAGATTTTGGGTTTCACATTTCCGTCCAGTGATTATGGACACACCAGAAGACCAAGTAAGTGGAAATGTGTCCGGGACGGGTCTGCAGATGAGTCCGGAGCCTGGACGGGACAAGTGGCTCTGTGACACCCCAGGCACGAGCAGGAGCACCACTAGAGGCGGCGTCCGCTTCGGAACACTGAGCCATCATTCCTTCTTCTCCAGACACAACCCGCATCCTCACCGAGTCAAACATATACAAGGTACAGAACAGGATCATTCCGGTTATATAGTCCCTTTTAGACTCTTACTTTAAATATATAATAGTAAATATGAAATATGAAATAATGCAGATGCATGTCACGTGTGGTGGTGTTTAAAGGTGCAGTTTTGACATACAGTGACACCTAGTGGTGTGGATGCTGCATCATTCAAACCATAGAAGGAATTCCCTTTTCCCAGTCAGCCAGGATTCATTTAATAAAACAGGGAGTGTCCAATAACGGGCCGGATACTGGGATAAAGCCAGTAGAATTCGGCAGGTCATGTGATCACTACATGGTAGCCCCCTTTGGGATTTAAAGTCCCGTGTGAGTGTGTTTCTAAATGACTGCGTGCACCTTTCAGGAGGTATTTCTACAAATGATTAAAGCAGACTTTAAGATGTTCTGGTCAAATGTATCAATTATAACGAACACTTGATCAACATCACGAGAAATTACAGGATCAAACCTGTGAAATACAAATACATCAATAAAGTTCTGTCTGTCTGTCATCATCTGTCTTTCTTTTCTGTCTGTCTGTCTGTCATCATCTGTCTTTCTTTTCTGTCTGTCTGTCATCATCTGTCTTTCTTTTCTGTCTGTCTGTCATCATCTGTCTTTCTTTTCTGTCTGTCTGTCTGTCATCATCTGTCTTTCTTTTCTGTCTGTCTGTCATCATCTGTCTTTCTTTTCTGTCTGTCTGTCATCATCTGTCTTTCTTTTCTGTCTGTCTGTCATCATCTGTCTTTCTTTTCTGTCTGTCTGTCTGTCATCATCTGTCTTTCTTTTCTGTCTGTCTGTCATCATCTGTCTTTCTTTTCTGTCTGTCTGTCTGTCATCATCTGTCTTTCTTTTCTGTCTGTCTGTCTGTCATCATCTGTCTTTCTTTTCTGTCTGTCTGTCTGTCATCATCTGTCTTTCTTTTCTGTCTGTCTGTCATCATCTGTCTTTCTTTTCTGTCTGTCTGTCTGTCATCATCTGTCTTTCTTTTCTGTCTGTCTGTCATCATCTGTCTTTCTTTTCTGTCTGTCTGTCTGTCATCATCTGTCTTTCTTTTCTGTCTGTCTGTCTGTCATCATCTGTCTTTCTTTTCTGTCTGTCTGTCATCATCTGTCTTTCTTTTCTGTCTGTCTGTCTGTCATCATCTGTCTTTCTTTTCTGTCTGTCTGTCTGTCATCATCTGTCTTTCTTTTCTGTCTGTCTGTCATCATCTGTCTTTCTTTTCTGTCTGTCTGTCTGTCATCATCTGTCTTTCTTTTCTGTCTGTCTGTCTGTCATCATCTGTCTTTCTTTTCTGTCTGTCTGTCTGTCATCATCTGTCTTTCTTTTCTGTCTGTCTGTCTTTCTTGTCTGTCTGTCTGTCTTTCTTTTCTGTCTGTCTGTCATCATCTGTCTTTCTTTTCTGTCTGTCTGTCTGTCATCATCTGTCTTTCTTTTCTGTCTGTCTGTCTGTCATCATCTGTCTTTCTTTTCTGTCTGTCTGTCATCATCTGTCTTTCTTTTCTGTCTGTCTGTCTGTCATCATCTGTCTGTCATCATCTGTCTTTCTTTTCTGTCTGTCTGTCTGTCATCATCTGTCTTTCTTTTCTGTCTGTCTGTCTGTCATCATCTGTCTTTTCTGTCTGTCTGTCATCATCTGTCTTTCTTTTCTGTCTGTCTGTCTTTCTTTTCTGTCTGTCTGTCATCATCTGTCTTTCTTTTCTGTCTGTCTGTCAGTCATCATTAGTCTTTCTTTTCTGTCTGTCTGTCATCATCTGTCTTTCTTTTCTGTCTGTCTGTCTTCATCAGTCTTTCTTTTCTGTCTGTCTGTCAGTCATCATCTGTCTTTCTTTTCTGTCTGTCTGTCTGTCATCATCAGTCTTCCTTTTCTGTCTGTCTGTCATCATCTGTCTTTCTTTTCTGTCTGTCTGTCTGTCATCATCAGTCTTTCTTTTCTGTCTGTCTGTCTGTCATCATCTGTCTTTCTTTTCTGTCTGTCTGTCTTCATCATCTGTCTTTCTTTTCTGTCTGTCTGTCTGTCATCATCTGTCTTTCTTTTCTGTCTGTCTGTCTGTCATCATCTGTCTTTCTTTTCTGTCTGTCTGTCTGTCATCATCTGTCTTTCTTTTCTGTCTGTCTGTCAGTCATCATTAGTCTTTCTTTTCTGTCTGTCTGTCTGTCATCATCAGTCTTTCTTTTCTGTCTGTCTGTCTGTCATCATCTGTCTTTCTTTTCTGTCTGTCTGTCATCATCTGTCTTTCTTTTCTGTCTGTCTGTCATCATCTGTCTTTCTTTTCTGTCTGTCTGTCTGTCATCATCAGTCTTTCTTTTCTGTCTGTCTGTCTGTCATCATCTGTCTTTCTTTTCTGTCTGTCTGTCATCATCAGTCTTTCTTTTCTGTCTGTCTGTCTGTCATCATCTGTCTTTCTTTTCTGTCTGTCTGCCTGTCATCATCAGTCTTTTTTTCTGTCTGTCTATCTGTCATCATCTGTCTTTCTTTTCTGTCTGTCATCATCTGTCTTTCTTTTCTGTCTGTCTGTCATCATCAGTCTTTCTTTTCTGTCTGTCTGTCTGTCATCATCAGTCTTTCTTTTCTGTCTGTCTGCCTGTCATCATCTGTCTTTCTTTTCTGTCTGTCTGTCATCATCAGTCTTTCTTTTCTGTCTGTCTGTCATCATCTGTCTTTCTTTTCTGTCTGTCTGTCTGTCATCATCAGTCTTTCTTTTCTGTCTGTCTGTCATCATCAGTCTTTCTTATCTCTCTGTCTGTCATCATCTGTCTTTCTTTTCTGTCTGTCTTTCTGTCATCATCAGTCTTTCTTTTCTGTCTGTCTGTCTGTGATCATCAGTCTTTCTTTTCTGTCTGTCATCATCTGTCTTTCTTTTCTGTCTGTCATCATCAGTCTTTCTTTTCTGTCTGTCTGTCTGTCATCATCTGTCTTTCTTTTCTGTCTGTCTGCCTGTCATCATCAGTCTTTCTTTTCTGTCTGTCTGTCTGTCATCATCTGTCTTTCTTTTCTGTCTGTCTGTCTGTTATCATCTGTCTTTCTTTTCTGTCTGTCATCATCTGTCTTTCTTTTCTGTCTGTCATCATCTGTCTTTCTTTTCTGTCTGTCTGTCATCATCAGTCTTTATTTTCTGTCTGTCATCATCAGTCTTTCTTTTCTGTCTGTCTGTCATCATCAGTCTTTCTTTTCTGTCTGTCTGTCTGTCATCATCTGTCTTTCTTTTCTGTCTGTCTGCCTGTCATCATCTGTCTTTCTTTTCTGTCTGTCTGTCATCATCAGTCTTTATTTTCTGTCTGTCATCATCAGTCTTTCTTTTCTGTCTGTCTGTCATCATCAGTCTTTCTTTTCTGTCTGTCTGTCTGTCATCATCTGTCCTTCTTTTCTGTCTGTCTGTCATCATCAGTCTTTCTTTTCTGTCTGTCTGTCATCATCTGTCTTTCTTTTCTGTCTGTCTGTCTGTCATCATCAGTCTTTCTTTTCTGTCTGTCTGTCATCATCAGTCTTTCTTATCTCTCTGTCTGTCATCATCTGTCTTTCTTTTCTGTCTGTCTTTCTGTCATCATCAGTCTTTCTTTTCTGTCTGTCTGTCTGTCATCATCAGTCTTTCTTTTCTGTCTGTCTGTCATCATCAGTCTTATCTCTCTGTCTGTCATCATCTGTCTTTCTTTTCTGTCTGTCTGTCATCATCAGTCTTTCTTTTCTGTCTGTCTGTCTGTCATCATCAGTCTTTCTTTTCTGTCTGTCATCATCTGTCTTTCTTTTCTGTCTGTCTGTCATCATCAGTCTTTCTTTTCTGTCTGTCTTTCTGTCATCATCAGTCTTTCTTTTCTGTCTGTCTGTCTGTCATCATCAGTCTTTCTTTTCTGTCTGTCTGTCATCATCAGTCTTTCTTATCTCTCTGTCTGTCATCATCTGTCTTTCTTTTCTGTCTGTCTGTCATCATCAGTCTTTCTTTTCTGTCTGTCTGTCTGTCATCATCTGTCTTTCTTTTCTGTCTGTCTGTCATCATCAGTCTTTCTTTTCTGTCTGTCTGTCTGTCATCATCTGTCTTTCTTTTCTGTCTGTCTGCCTGTCATCATCAGTCTTTCTTTTCTGGGTGTCTGTCTGTCATCATCTGTCTTTCTTTTCTGTCTGTCTGCCTGTCATCATCAGTCTTTCTTTTCTGTCTGTCTGTCTGTCATCATCTGTCTTTCTTTTCTGTCTGTCTGTCTGTCATCATCTGTCTTTCTTTTCTGTCTGTCATCATCTGTCTTTCTTTTCTGTCTGTCTGTCATCATCAGTCTTTCTTTTCTGTCTGTCTGTCATCATCAGTCTTTCTTTTCTGTCTGTCTGTCTGTCATCATCTGTCTTTCTTTTCTGTCTGTCTGTCATCATCAGTCTTTCTTTTCTGTCTGTCTGTCATCATCTGTCTTTCTTTTCTGTCTGTCTGTCTGTCATCATCAGTCTTTCTTTTCTGTCTGTCTGTCATCATCAGTCTTTCTTATCTCTCTGTCTGTCATCATCTGTCTTTCTTTTCTGTCTGTCTTTCTGTCATCATCAGTCTTTCTTTTCTGTCTGTCTGTCTGTCATCATCAGTCTTTCTTTTCTGTCTGTCTGTCATCATCAGTCTTTCTTATCTCTCTGTCTGTCATCATCTGTCTTTCTTTTCTGTCTGTCTGTCATCATCAGTCTTTCTTTTCTGTCTGTCTGTCTGTCATCATCTGTCTTTCTTTTCTGTCTGTCTGTCATCATCAGTCTTTCTTTTCTGTCTGTCTGTCTGTCATCATCTGTCTTTCTTTTCTGTCTGTCTGCCTGTCATCATCAGTCTTTCTTTTCTGGGTGTCTGTCTGTCATCATCTGTCTTTCTTTTCTGTCTGTCTGTCTGTCATCATCTGTCTTTCTTTTCTGTCTGTCATCATCTGTCTTTCTTTTCTGTCTGTCTGTCATCATCTGTCTTTCTTTTCTGTCTGTCTGTCTGTCATCATCTGTCTTTCTTTTCTGTCTGTCTGCCTGTCATCATCTGTCTTTCTTTTCTGTCTGTCTGTCATCATCAGTCTTTATTTTCTGTCTGTCTGTCATCATCTGTCTTTCTTTTCTGTCTGTCTGTCTGTCATCATCAGTCTTTCTTTTCTGTCTGTCTGTCATCATCAGTCTTTCTTATCTCTCTGTCTATCATCATCTGTCTTTCTTTTCTGTCTGTCTTTCTGTCATCATCAGTCTTTCTTTTCTGTCTGTCTGTCTGTCATCATCAGTCTTTCTTTTCTGTCTGTCTGTCATCATCAGTCTTTCTTATCTCTCTGTCTGTCATCATCTGTCTTTCTTTTCTGTCTGTCTGTCATCATCAGTCTTTCTTTTCTGTCTGTCTGTCTGTCATCATCAGTCTTTCTTTTCTGTCTGTCTGTCATCATCAGTCTTTCTTTTCTGTCTGTCATCATCTGTCTTTCTTTTCTGTCTGTCTGTCATCATCAGTCTTTCTTTTCTGTCTGTCTGCCTGTCATCATCAGTCTTTCTTTTCTGTCTGTCTGTCTGTCATCATCAGTCTTTCTTTTCTGTCTGTCTGTCTGTCATCATCTGTCTTTCTTTTCTGTCTGTCATCATCTGTCTTTCTTTTCTGTCTGTCTGTCATCATCAGTCTTTCTTTTCTGTCTGTCTGTCATCATCTGTCTTTCTTTTCTGTCTGTCTGCCTGTCATCATCTGTCTTTCTTTTCTGTCTGTCTGTCATCATCAGTCTTTATTTTCTGTCTGTCATCATCAGTCTTTCTTTTCTGTCTGTCTGTCATCATCAGTCTTTCTTTTCTGTCTTTCTGTCTGTCATCATCTGTCTTTCTTTTCTGTCTGTCTGTCTGTCATCATCTGTCTTTCTTTTCTGTCTGTCTGTCTGTCATCATCAGTCTTTCTTTTCTGTCTGTCTGTCATCATCTGTCTTTCTTTTCTGTCTGTCTGTCTGTCATCATCAGTCTTATCTCTCTGTCTGTCATCATCAGTCTTATCTCTCTCTGTCTGTCATCATCTGTCTTTCTTTTCTGTCTGTCATCATCTGTCTTTCTTTTCTGTCTGTCATCAGTCTTTCTTTTCTGTCTGTCTGTCTGTCATCATCAGTCTTTCTTTTCTGTCTGTCATCATCTGTCTTTCTTTTCTGTCTGTCTGTCATCAATCAGTCTTTCTTTTCTGTCTGTCTGTCATCATCAGTCTTTCTTTTCTGTCTGTCTGTCTGTCATCATCTGCCTTTCTTTTCTGTCTGTCTGTCATCATCAGTCTTTCTTTTCTGTCTGTCTGTCATCATCAGTCTTTCTTTTCTGTCTGTCTGTCTGTCATCATCTGTCTTTCTTTTCTGTCTGTCTGTCAGTCATCATCTGTCTTTCTTTTCTGTCTGTCTGTCTGTCATCATCTGTCTTTCTTTTCTGTCTGTCTGTCAGTCATCATCAGTCTTTCTTTTCTGTCTGTCTGTCAGTCATCATCAGTCTTTCTTTTCTGTCTGTCTGTCAGTCATCATCTGTCTTTCTTTTCTGTCTGTCTGTCAGTCATCATCAGTCTTTCTTTTCTGTCTGTCTGTCAGTCATCATCAGTCTTTCTTTTCTGTCTGTCTGTCAGTCATCATCAGTCTTTCTTTTCTGTCTGTCTGTCAGTCATCATCAGTCTTTCTTTTCTGTCTGTCTGTCAGTCATCATCAGTCTTTCTTTTCTGTCTGTCTGTCAGTCATCATCAGTCTTTCTTTTCTGTCTGTCTGTCAGTCATCATCAGTCTTTCTTTTCTGTCTGTCTGTCAGTCATCATCAGTCTTTCTTTTCTGTCTGTCTGTCAGTCATCATCAGTCTTTCTTTTCTGTCTGTTCTTACAGTGTTTTACCATTAAAAATGACAGACATTTTTTAGTGTAATTTTAAATGTCTTTAATGTTTACATTCGACACTTTGAGCCTTCAGACTTTCAATATTACACAATGAAAATACAAACGATCACATGCTTAAAACTGAGCGTTAAAATAAAATCATAAAAATCATGTGAATATTTTTATTGGCCGTTATTTCTAAATCAAGCTGTAATTTTCCCAAATCATTAAAAAAGTGTGAAAATATTATTTATGTTGCATTTAGGACACATTAAATGTTAGCTATAAAACAAGACGGAGTCAGACGTTTATAGAAAACTATTATTTTCACCACAGAAGATTAATCATGGCACTGATGGCATCATCTTTGTCTCTATTAGCATAGCAAAGAGCGCAGGAACTATCCCAGCCCTTCACATTAGGAAATGACATCATGCTATGCCAACATGTTAATATTATTTTAATGAGGAGTTCTTCAAACGTACAGTTTGTTCTGCCCACTTTTACCTCCTTAAGAAACAATGTAACCGAGTGTCAAGCACACGGAGTTCTTCACACCTTTATTTTAATTCTCTGCCCACAAGTTGCTCAATTATAGACATGCCATGCTGTTAAAAATGCACCGATGTCATGCAATAGAAAGTCATCCAGCTGAAACATGCCTCAGTCCAGAGAGGTCCTCGTGGCGGTTCACGCGGAGTGTGTTGTGATTGGCAGGTGTGTCGAAACCACACATGAGCTGCCAAGACCTCGATGTATTCTGTATTCTCTTCACAGCTGCTCGCATTGACGGCCTGCGCCTTTAAGAACCTGGGAACACTTTCTTCGGCTTTCTGCTTCCTTTCCCGGCGGTTTGGAGGTTTGCTTTAATCCTATAAAGTCTGTGATGATACAAGAGAGGTTCAGGCGCAGCAGGCGTTCTCTGCTGGTAAATGCTGCAGGCGGAGACGCTCCAGCTTTTGATCAGGCCGTGCATGCACGCTGCGCTGTGTGTAATGCCGCATGGCCCCCTGCTGAACTTGGGACGAGACCAAAGACAAAGAAATAGTTCACACAAAAATGAAACTTGTCATCATTTACTCAACCTCATGTCAAGGACACAAAAGAAGAACACACACACACACAACAGTTCAGAGTATCCGCATCTTTTTAAGGAATATTCCGGGTTCAGTCGACATTTGGGGTGACTGTTTCTTTAAATCTGATGAAAGGTCCGGCACCAGACCGAGTTCTAATGCTGTTTTATTTCTGTAGGTCTGAACGGTAAACCGGTCTGTATGGTGAACGATGACTGGTACGGCTTCACGCCTCTGTGTCCACATCCACTTATTAAGAGTCAAGTGCCTGTGAGCGTCAACCGTTTTTCAGCGTTCCTCACACCTGAGATCAGCCCAGAACACGCTGGACAACAAGCAGGTACTGGAACACGCCACTGGAACAGTGCGCTAGTGTACTTCAAGTGTACGCCGAGTCGTTATGATGGCTTGACAAAGCTTGTTCGTGCAGGCCAATGGCATGTTCAAACTCCAGCTGTCAAACCCACAAATGGCCTTTGATCTGCTCTCTCACTCTCCCTCTCTCTCTCTCTGTTTCTCTCTCTGTCTCACACACTCTCTCTCTCTCCCTCTCTCTCTCACACACTCTCTCTCTCTGTTTCTCTCTCTCCCTCTCACTCTCTCTCTCTCTCTCCCTCTCTCTCTCTCTCACACACTCTCTCTCTCTCTCTCTGTTTCTCTCTCTCTCTCTCTCTCTCTCTCCCTCTCTCTCTCTCTCACACCCTCTCTCTCTCTCTCTCTCTCTCTCTCTCTCTCTCTCTCTCTCTCTCTCTATATATATATATATATATAGAGAGAGAGAGAGATAGATAGATAGATATATGGGAGTCCAGGTATGGTTGTAACACTTTTTGCTTCAGCACCTGTAACTCAATGAATTGTTGAGCTAGAGTTTTCAAACTATTATACAAAACACACATTTGTTTACTACAAATGACACCAATTCAAACCTCTGGAAGAATATAACAGACCTAGTGAGTTCATGTCAAACACTGTACATGGTTTGTTACCTACACCAGTATTGGTGAGTGTGGGTGCGTGCGAGAGAGAGAGAGAGAGAGAGAGAGAGTGTGAGTGCGTGTGCATGAGAGAGAGTGTGTGCGAGTGAGTGTGCGAGAGTGTGAGCATGCGAGTGCGCGGGTGTGTGCGCGTGCGAGAGCTTGCGGGAGTGCGCGAGCGTGCGTGTGCGAGAGAGCGTGCGCGTGAGTGCGAGAGTGAGTGCGAGAGTGTGAGTGTGCGACTAAGTGTGCAAGAGTGTGAGCATGACAGTGAGCGCGCGAGAGTGCGTGCAAGAGTGTGAGAGTGCGAGTGAGTGTGCGAGAGTGAGTGCGAGTGAGCGTGCAAGAGTGTGAGAGTGAGCGTGCAAGAGTGCGAGTGAGCGTGCAAGAGTGCGAGCATGCAAGTGTGCGAGAGTGTGAGCGTGCAAGTGAGCGTGCAAGAGTGTGAGAGTGTGAGTGAGCGTGCAAGAGTGCGAGTGAGCATGCAAGAGTGTTAGCGTGCAAGTGAGCATGCAAGAGTGCGAGTGAGCATGCAAGAGTGTGAGCGTGCGAGTGATTGTGCAAGAGTGTGAGCGTGCGAGTGATTGTGCAAGAGTGTGAGCGTGCAAGTGAGCATGCAAGAGTGCGAGTGAGTGTGCAAGTGAGTGTGGAAGAGTGTGAGCGTGCGAGTTAGCGTGCGTGCGAGAGTGTGAGCGTGCGAGTGAGTGCAAGAGTGTGAGTGTGTGCGTTTTAGTCTACAAGAACAAACTCGCTTAATGAACACTCTACTGTGCGTGCGTGTGTGTGTGTACATTCTTAATCAGAGTCACAATGGAAACGAATGTTGGTATCTCTGGCGTGCAGGCTTGGAGGGCCCAGACACTGGCTTCGAGTTGCCAAATGTCTCCATACAGGCAACACAAAAGTGTTCATCGTCTGAGGTCACAGAATCGTCAGCGCTTGCTTTCAACATTTTCTTGGTGCCTTTATTCTTTCCTAAAATACTCTCCCTTACATGTTTGCTTCCTCTTCTCTATTCTTCTTCTTCCATCAATGCTTCACTGGCGTATCGGTCTCTTCTTCCTGATCCTGCCAGTTGTTTTCCTTTGCCCTGCTTTCGGAAACGGCTGTATTGCTGAAGAACTGAGTGTCTGACCTTGAGTTGATGGTGTTACAGCTCTCCTCATGTTACAACCATACCCGGTCTCCCCTATATACAGTATATATATATGATGGTTTATCCCACTATCTGACTAGATGGCAGTTTGTTTGTTTATTATACAATAAAATGTCTGTAGTCATCAAACTAGACGAGGGCGAGACGAGACTTAGTCAAGCCAACATCAAAGTTTGTCTTGACAAAATGTATCTCTCTAGTTACTTTTCCATTCCATTTGGTGACACAAATGACACAGAAGTGACTTTAAAGCGTTAAAGGGGAAGTGTGACATTTCTGTGCATCCAAACAGATATAATGACTCCTTACAAACCATCCGTTAGCATTCCCGTTCATCTCAATAGCAGTTGCATGGCTCCAAAGTCGGATGAGGGATATTCCCACGTGACATCATCTCAGTTGCCGATCCTAAAATTGGCGTACTATAATCGTATGCACGGCATTTATATCTGAATTGTCGGCGTTCGAGACATTTTAACATCGGTGCATCAATGCAAAATGGCCGATTTACAGTTTTTATCAGCTCCCCTCGCTGATGTTTACTTACATGACCAAATAACATCTTGTTCTTGCTCTTCTCCTCCTTTAACTTCTGCTCTTTGTCCAACATCACTCGGTCTTTCCGCAGCACTCGTCTCTGAAAGCTGGCGAGAGGAACTCAAAGATTTGGCCACCAAAGTGAGTCTTTCAGCAGCTGCCGTGACACACGACGACAAGAGAGAGGTACTCAACCTTCTGCAAAGAAAACTGTCTCCTTCAAACTTTCAATTTGCCGCTGATGCCTAAAACGTAATATTCACACATAAAAGAGGAGGAAGCCGAAAAAGAGACATTCTTTAAAGGACAGTAATTGCAGGATGAAAGATGATGAAAACCTTTCATCTCAAGTGTGTGCTCAGTGCCGCTGTAAAAAGCAGCAGACTTCATGATTCATCCTTGCACAATTTTAAAGCATCTATTGTAGCATCCTTTAAATAACACTGGCACATCCTGTGATGCAAAACTGTAACTCATTCACTGTATAACTTGTCATTGCAATCTCCAGGCATGGTTTCACTTTCTAGTGCTTGATGCACGCGCAGAGCCCTAGGTGGCGCTATAGGAGGTGTAATCAAACTTGAAATCCTGATCGCCATGGAGACTGCTAATGTCAAAATTTATAGTCAAAAAAAGGAGTTATATTTTGGTCTATTCTCACCCAAAAACCAATTTGATTCCATTCAGAAGACATTGCTGAAACCACTGGAGTCTTATGGATTACTCTTATACTGCATTTATGTGCTTTTAGGAGCTTTAAAGATCTGGCCACTATTCACTTACATTGAATTGACCTGCATAACAGCAATATTCTTCTGAAAAAAATAAAATAAATTTAAGTCATGCACATCTTGTATCGAATGAGGGTGAATTGTTGTATCGAAAATTTTCATTTTTAAACGAATTATCTTTTAATGGCGCATTCAAGTCAAATCATGATCATATTTATGGGAGTATGGTGCATCCTGTCAACTGTAGAGCAATGTGCAGAAAACAACTTAGCAACAGCATAGCAACAACCTAACAACCACCTAGAACACCCTGTCAACTATAGAGCAATGTGCTAAAAACACAGAAAACAGCATAGCAACCTCCTAACAACCACAAAGAACACCCTGGAAACTGCATAGCAATGTGCTGAAACAGTTAAAACTATTTAACAGCATAGCAACAACCTGACAACCACCTAGAACACCCTGTCAACTGTAGAGCAATGTTCTAAAAACACAGAAAACAGCATAGCAACCACCTAACAACCACCCAGAACACCCTGGCAACTGCATAGCAATGTGCTGAAACACAGTTGAAACTATTTAACAGCATAGCAACAACCTGACAACCACCTAGAACACCCTGTCAACTGTAGAGCAATGTTCTAAAAACACAGAAAACAGCATAGCAACCACCTAACAACCACCCAGAACACCCTGGCAACTGCATAGCAATGTGCTGAAACGCAGTTGAAACTATTTAACAGCATAGCAACAACCTGACAACCACCTAGAACACCCTGTCAACTGTAGAGCAATGTTCTAAAAACACAGAAAACAGCATAGCAACCACCTAACAACCACCCAGAACACCCTGGCAACTGCATAGCAATGTGCTGAAACACAGTTGAAACTATTTAACAGCATAGCAACAACCTGACAACCACCTAGAACACCCTGTCAACTGTAGAGCAATGTTCTAAAAACACAGAAAACAGCATAGCAACCACCTAACAACCACCCAGAACACCCTGGCAACTGCATAGCAATGTGCTGAAACACAGTTGAAACTATTTAACAGCATAGCAACAACCTGACAACCACCTAGAACACCCTGTCAACTGTGGAGCAATGTGCAAAAACACAGAAAACAACTTAGCAACAGCATAGCAACAATCTAACAAACACCCTAGTAACTGCATAGCAATGTGCTAAAATGCAGTTAAAACTATTTAACAGCATAGCAACAACATAAAAACCACCCAGAACACCCTGGCAACTGCATAGCAATGTGCTGAAACACAGTTAAAAGTATTTAACAGCATAGCAACCACCAAACAACCACCCAGAACACACTTGCAAGTGCATAGTAATGTGCTGATACACAGTTGAAACTATTTAACAGCATAGCAACAACCTGACAACCACCTAGAACACCCTAGCAACTGCATAGCAATGTGCTCAAACAGTTAAAACAACTTGGAAACAGCATAGCAACAACCTGGCAACCACATTCTGTAAAACACAGCAGAGATCACCTTGACAACTGCATAGCATGCCCTAGCAACCATCCAGAAAACCCTAGTTACCACATACTGTAGCATTAATGTGCTACAAAGAAAATATAACACTTTAGCAAACACCAGAACACTAGTTTTACTTTGCAAAGAACATTCACACATCAAAATAAATATTTATGTACATATTCATGAGTGCTGGTAATTATTCATAAATGTAAACGAATGTGATTGACTATTATATGAACATGTCTCCCGGAAAGGCGGGAAGTCTGGAGACAGACGACGGAACACGTGATCTGGCGCGCGCTTCGCTTGTGATTTTGATTCAGATTCGTGATTCTCAAAATGAATCATTCAGAACGCTTTTTCAAGCTTTTTGTTCAGTTCAAATGAATCAAATTTAAAAGATTTGACTCAAACGATTCTTTCATCGAATCACACATCACTATCGCCGATCTGCGTGCATTTCTGCAAATACGGCTGTTATTGTTTTTGTTTTTAGGTGTTCAGTTGCAAAAGTAATTTTGAATGAGTAAAAGTATCAATTTTCTCTTCAAAATGTAGTAAAGTGAAAGTAAAAGTCCAAAGAATTATTTATACTCAAAGTAGAAATATTAAAAAACTGTACTTAAGTATAGTACTGAAGTATTTGTACTTGGTTACTATACATCTATACTATACAAAAGTTATATATGGCACAATATGTAAAGTAAAATAATTTAGCATTAAGGGCTGTTCACTCAAAAACTACGTGTTTGTGAATAAACTCAGAAATTCCAGGAGGAGGAAGTTCCTCGCAGGAAGACGCAGTATTCCGCTCAGTCCGGCCGCATCATTCCATCCACCTCTTGGGACGGGAAAAAACGCAACAGGAAGACTTCATACAGACGTCTGGGAACACAACGCTGGCAGACGCACACTATTGATGGTCTGGAGCTCAGGGTAAGACACCTGAACACACTTGCACGCTTTTATCCATCCTCAGTTGCAAGTACGTTCTGAAACACACATCTGTTTGAGTTTTGAGGTGTTAAAGGGGAACTATAATGCCAAATTGACTTGTACATGGTGTTTGTACATAAATGTGAGTCGGCCGTGTGTGTACAATGATAAAAGTCTTTCTTATATTTCTATTCATCATAAACAGTGTGTCAGAATGAACGCTTTTCATCTCTGCTGTAAAGTGACGTCACGTTAGAGCAGGCCACGCTCACGACTGGTGACTGACTCCGCCCTATTATCATAGCTCCTCCCCTGAGTGATGGACACACAGTCCTGGAGCAGATACAGTGAGAAGAATAATGTCTCATAAGTGTTCATAAGAGTCTTCATGTACTCCCGACATCAGAGCCGCTGAAGACGCAGTGGACAAGCTGGACGGGTAATCGGGCATACCGGGCATTTTCCCGGTGGGCCGACGCACTTTAGGGCGGATCAGGGGCGGACTGGCCATTGGGAGAACCGAGCGGGCCAGTGGGTCGGCCGCGAAATGGGCCTACATAGAAATAAGCTACGTTTGAGCCACTGCGTTTTGCAGAACGGACCACAAAACGGCGCCGCGATATGCAGAAAAGGACAGTGAACACCCCCCGCTCTGTTGCTGTGTAAAATCTCTTCCCAGTCCTGTCTGAACTCCCGTATTTACGCTGTCAGTCATGTTGGTTCTGATTTGTTGTTGCTATAGTAACCCAAGCATGAGCTGTAAAGGCACAGCACTCTTCCTGAAAGGGGGCGGGGAACAGCAGCTCATTTGCATTTAAAGAGACACGCACGAAATCAGCGTGTTTTTGATTCCACCCAAAAAGAGGCGTTTATAACATGGTATAATAAATGATCCGTGGGGGATTTTCATCTGAAACTTCAGACACATTCTGGGGACACCTGAGACTCATATTACATCTTGTAAAAAGGGGCATAATAGGTCTCCTTTAAGTTCTGTGTGCTCAGTGATGTTTGGTGCTAAATGTTGATATCAGTGCCAGAAATGAACTTTTACTGTAAGGGACAATATTTGCCCCCTTGATGCCCCAAAAATACATGCCATGTCATCCTTCATTGAATCAGTTTGACATATTTGCATCTGTTTGAGAGTTGAGAATGTATTACCTCTCACCCATACAGTCAACGCCACATCAACTCGTATCTAAAGTGCTGAAATGAACAACGAGTCCTAGAACAGAACATTAAGAACTACTCGGATACGAAACGTCATAACGGGTGCACTTCTTACCCCCATATTTGTCACTTTTGGAGCTACAAATAGAAACCACTCAGTTGTAAAACTGTCCTTTCTTATCGATGCCAGTCATTGAAGGGGCGTTCACACTGACAGCGATTTGCAGCTACAAAGCGGTCAATGCAATAAAATGAATGGAGTTCAATTTTATGCAAATGAGTTAGAAATTGTTAAAGGCTTTGTTTGATCTTTCCAGCCGTCTTTACAATGCTCATATGCATTAGCTGGACCACGCAAGCAATATAAGATATATTAAATGTGAGGATGAGACACAGTATGCACGTCATTTTAATAAGCACATTAAAACTGTTTAATTTAAATATTCTCTCTCTGTCCGTCTCAGGTGCTGGAGCTCTTGTGTCAGATTCTGCAGACTGATTCTCTCTCTCTGGTGCAGCAGTGGCTTTTGTTGGCGAATGACAGAGGTGAACAATTGATTGATTTGATTGGCTATCAACCAAATGGACGGAGGGCTAATTGTTTTTAAACCTCCGTACAGAATAGACCAGAACCGGCTAATTCTTCACGAGTCGCCTCAAGAACGTCCTATGGATTTTTCAAATTGAGGTTTTCGATATACGAGAACAATAAGATCTGTGGTGAAAATGGCCTGAGGAGCCTTTCACGTTTGTTCTAGAACATAAATTACATGCCAGTCGTACCTCAAACGTGGATTTTGAAGTGGTTGTGTCCTTTAGTGATGCATGTTGCTACACAAGGACTACAACTGTCGTCCATTTTGTTAAGTTTGTACCTCACGTGCTGATGGTAGTTGTAGTTCTTAAACCTTGTGTGACATTTTTGTCTTTTTTGTATTTTGATATTTCAACCTCAGTTCCTATAATACACTGTGTACACAAAAAATGTCCCCCATTGAAACCCATTAAAACTGCAATATTTGATACCAGCATAAAATCATGAATTATATGATATTATACTTTCATTCCGGAGCCCTGGCTTTAAAAATTACATTTTTAATATTTTCCACCAGATGGCGCCATTTATCTCATGTTTATCCTGTGGAGCAAATACAAACTTTTCCCCAATTCTCTGTTTACTGTATTATAGAGACCTGCAGGACACCTGAATACATGATGCAGATACAAGTGTGTGTGTGTGTGTGTGTGTGTGTGTATTGAGAAATGTGTGTACAAAACAACAGTGTCATTATGTAAACAAACTGGCATTTAAAAGGTTAAAATCCTAAAATGGGGGTCTGGGTATCTCAGCGAGTGTTGACGCTGACTATCACCCCTAGAGGCACAAGTTCGAATCCAGGGTGTGCCGAGTGACTCCAGCCAGGTCTCCTTAGCAACCAAATTGGCCCGGTTGCTAGGGAGGGTAGAGTCACATGGGGTAACCTCCTCATGGTAAGCAACCAAATTGGTCCGGTTGCTAGGGAGGGTAGAGTCACATGGGGTATCCAAATTGGTCCGGTTGCTAGGGAGGGTGGAGTCACATGGGGTAACCAAATTGGCCCGGTTGCTAGGGAGGGTGGAGTCACATGGGGTAACCAAATTGGTCCGGTTGCTAGGGAGGGTAGAGTCACATGGGGTAACCAAATTGGTCCGGTTGCTAGGGAGGGTAGAGTCACATGGGGTAACCAAATTGGTCCGGTTGCTAGGGAGGGTGGAGTCACATGGGGTAACCTCCTCGTGGTCACTATAATGTGGTTCTCGCTCTCGGTGGGGCGTGTGGCGAGTTGTGCGTGGATGCCACGGAGAATAGCGTGAAGCCTCCACACGCGGCGCTACGTCTCCTTGGTAACGCGCTCAACAAGTCACGTGATAACATGCGCGGATTGACGGACTCAGACGCAGAGGCAACTGAGATTCGTCCTCCACCACCCGGATTGAGGCGAGTCACTACGCCACCACGAGGACTTGGAGCGCATTGGGAATTTGGCGTTCCAGATTGGGGAGAAAATTTGGTATGTAGCAGAAATACATTACAGCTAAAGCACAAACACTACAGTGCATATATATATATGGCAGTAAATATAATCAATAATAAAACTGATTATCAAGTCGACTGCGAGTGGCGTGTTTATTCACAGAGATGGGGTTAAAGAGGATCTGGGTCATTTGCATACTCCAGAGAATTGACCTGCTAATGAACACATGATTATAGCTCATTAGATGTGTTCTCTTCTCGCAGAGAAAGAGATGGTTCAAGGGTTACTCCAGCAGGCCATGGCCGACTTGAGCTCTCTTACCCAGCAGACGTCTGGGTCAGAACTTCTGCCATTCACATCCGAACATCTGCCAGATCACGTGTTACTCGATTCTTCTGTCAACCATCGTCAACAAAGGACGGCCAGGTGTGTATTTCCAGAATTGAGACTTTTCATAAACACTTGCACTTGAAGCACAAATCCCATGTTTTTCGTTTCGAGAACTATTAGATGTCAAAAACGACAAAAATCTATATTTTGAATATTCCAGGGTTCAATACAAGTTAAACTCAATTGACAGCACTTGTGGTGTAATGTTAATGACCACAAAAATGTATTTAGACTCCTTTAAAAAAACAATAATATTAAAAAAAAATGGAGGTTACAGTCCAGCACTTACAATGGAAGTCAATGGTGCCAATTTTTGTACGCTAAAATACTCACCGTTTCAAAAGTATAGCCACAATACAGAACAATATGTGTGTTAGCATGATTTTAGTGCGATAAAATTGCTTACTAACCGCATCTGTGTAAAGTTATATCCAATTTTACAACTTTGTTGCCATGACGACGACAACGTAGCCATAAAATTCTAAAACGACCGTAAAAATGACCATTTAAACAAGTTTTAACAGAAGATTTAACGTGTGCTTTTTAAAAAAAATTATCCCCTATTCTCCCCAATTTGGAACACCCAATTCCCGCTACTTAGCAGGTCCTCGTGGTGGCGCGGTTACTCGCCTCAATCCGGGTGGCGGAGGACAGATCTCAGTTGCCTCCGCGTCTGAGACTGTCAATCGGCGCATCTGATCACGTGACTCGTTGTGCATGACACCGCGGAGACTCACAGCATGTGGAGACTCATGCTACTCTCCACGATCCACACACAACTCACCACACGCCCCATTGAGAGAACCACTAATCACCACCACGAGGAGGTTACCCCATGTGACTCTACCCTCCCTAGCAACTGGGACAATTTGGTTACCCCATGTGACTCTACCCTCCCTAGCAACTGGGACAATTTGGTTACCCCATGTGACTCTACCCTCCCTAGCAACCGGCCCAATTTGGTTACCACATGTGACTCTACCTTCCCTAGCAACCGGCCCAATTTGGTTACCCCATGTGACTCTACCTTCCCTAGCAACCGGCCCAATTTGGGTACCCCATGTGACTCTACCTTCCCTAGCAACTGGCCCAATTTGGATACCCCATGTGACTCTACCCTCCCTAGCAACCGGCCCAATTTGGTTACCCCATGTGACTCTACCTTCCCTAGCAACCGGCCCAATTTGGGTACCCCATCTGACTCTACCTTCCCTAGCAGCCGGCCCAATTTGGGTACCCCATGTGACTCTACCCTCCCTAGCAACCGGCCCAATTTGGTTACCCCATGTGACTCTACCTTCCCTAGCAACCAACCCAATTTGGTTACCCCATGTGACTCTACCTTCCCTAGCAACCGGCCCAATTTGGGTACCCCATGTGACTCTACCTTCCCTAGCAACCGGCCCAATTTGGATACCCCATGTGACTCTACCCTCCCTAGCAACTGGCCCAATTTGGTTACCCCATGTGACTCTACCCTCCCTAGCAACCGGGACAATTTGGTTACCCCATGTGAGACTACCCACCCTAGCAACTGGGCCAAATTGGTTGCTAAGGAGACCTGACTGGAGTCACTCAGCACGCCCTGGATTCGAACTCGCGACTCCAGCGGTGATAGTCCGCGTCAATACTCGTGACTTCCATTGTAAGTGTCTCAGTGCAACACAGATTTGTGCTTTTTTTTTAAAGAAAATGTTTTTTTTTTGTGGTAATCAACATTATGACACACATGCTGTCGATTGAGCTCAACTTCTATTGAACCTCATCAATCAGATATTTTTTATAGAAATATACGTTTATCAATAACTACAAACCAAACTGGCTCGCCTTAACTGGTCTAAATTTGGACTAAATTGGCAATCCTGCCAATCTTCTTAAGTTTCAGGTCCTATTTCATGCACAAATTCACAGTATATCATCAGTGTTCAACTGTATAACTATCATAGTCTCCATATCTTTACTTTTGCACAGCTCACATCCCGCAGAGGCGTTAAAGGACAAACCAGGTACGTTGCTCTCTGCTCTGAGCTGCTTGTGTTGTTTAGTCTTCGCTGTTGATCGGTTGAGCACTAAAATGTTCACTGATGATGTGCGTCATGTGAGTGTTATAAATAGTGCAGTCAGTTTTTTATAAATGCATGGATCAGCTCTGTTTCAAAGTCTTGTGTGTCGTCTGACTAAATAGCAGCTTAAAGGTAGCGTCACAGGGGGTCTGGGTAGCTTAGCGAGTATTGATGCTGACTGTCACCCCGGAGTCACAAGTTTGAATCCAGGGCGTGCTGAGTGACTCCAGCCAGGTCTCCTTAGCAACCAAATTGGCCCGGTTGCTAGGGAGGGTAGAGTCACATGGGGTAACCTCCTCGTGGTGGTGATTAGTGGTTCTCGCTCTCAATGGGGCGTGTGGTGAGTGACTCCAGTCAGGTCTCCTTAGCAACCAATTTGGGCCTGTTGCTAGGGAAGGTAGAGTCACATGGGGTAACCACCTCGTGGTCACTATAATGTGGTTCTCGCTCTCGGTGGGGCGTGTGGTGAGTTGTGCGTGGATGGAGAATAGCGTGAAGCCTCCACACGCGCTACGTCTCCACGGTAACGCACTCAACGAGTCACGTGATAAGATGCGCGGCTTGACGGTCTCAGACGCAACTGAGATTCGTCCTCCGCCACCCGGATTGAGGCGAGTCACTACACCACCACGAGAACTTGGAGCGCATCGGGAATTGGCCGTTACAAATTGGGGAGAAAAAAGGTACAAATAGTGCGCCACAGTCCAGCTCTGAAGTAGAAATCACGTTCATTTTCTCAATAGGGGAATTGATTTTTAACATCTTGCCATGAGCTCTGAGGTTGTCAATCAATGGTATATGCTTCCGTTGAAGCCGTCAGTCCCACCTCTGGTACCCAGTATAAATACTTCTATGCTTCGAATTAATGTTTGTAATGTCGTGATTCACCTCAGAGCTGGTTGGTTTGGAGGTTCATGGTGAACGACTCTTTTATGAAGGATTATGCAAAATATCTATGTGACAAAATTAAGACGGTTGGACAGATTTTGTCACGCCACCCATCGCATCGGTAGTGCTTCCTCTGCTACGGATACAAGTGATGTTGCTTTAAAATCAGGCCAAAATAAGTCTTCGAAGGCAGCGTAATCAAGCTTTCTGTCAACAGCCTTCACATCAAGAGTGCACTTGTGATGCCTTGACATGCTGCCTACATAGGCGACTCACTAGGTTTTGAAACGGAGCCCTTGGACATCCTTTTATCACCATAGAAAAGTTCAATTGGACCACATTTGCATAGAGAGACAACATGTCAAAATGACATGTCCACTGCATGCAGAGGGCAAATATTAGTAAACATTCAGAGCCGAGCTCTCTTGCTTGTGGTTACCATAGCAACACTTTCCAGCTAAATGACTTAAGTTGGTCAAGGCCGTCTAACGTCACATTTTCACAGTGCTTTTATGAGTTCATTCTGTTCTAGAACGGATCGGCGAGGCTGAAGTTCTCACGCTGCGCCCGGAGGACACGTAACTGCTGCTGTGAGACACAGAACAACAGTAACATCGACATCACGATTAATGTGGTGTTATCATAATCATGTTCTGCAATGTAGTTCTTAATGTCTTGCAAATAAATCCTATAAACAGGAAATACTGTGCCTGTATTTAATGTTTAATGTATGTCTATGCATTGTTATTGTCCGTCTCGTCATTTACTCGCCCTCGTGCCATCCCAGACGTGTGGGACTTTCTTTCATCTACTGAACACAAATGAAGGTTTTGATACAATGCAAGTGGATGGGTGCCAAAAATGTGCTGCACATAAAGGCAGCATAAAAGTGTTCCATAAGACTCCGGTGGTTTAATGCGTGTCTTCAGATGGGATATGAGAGGTGTGGGTGAGAAATCGATCAGTATTTAAGTACTTTTTTTGTTGTAAATTCTTCTCCCTGCCCAGTAGGGGGCAATATGCATGGAGGATGTGAATCACCAAAAGCAGAAGAAGAAGAAAGTGATAGTTAAAGTGGAGATTGAGTGAGCAGGGAGGAGACCCCGCTGCGTTTAGCTGCTTGTAGGGGTCTCCCCCCGCCCCTGGCAGTGGCCAGGCGGTTCTCCTGATGGCCAGTCCTCTCCTCATCGGCCCTGTCTGTCCAACATGTTGAGTGATCCAAACATCATCTGCAGCCTAAAACTTTTGATCTTTTGATCAGATTTTAGGAGTGAACGCACTTAGCTGCACAGAGAGCTATAGGATGCTCCCTATTTAGTGCATGATTTAACCTCCAGTGTGCTGTCTGTCTGCACTGGTCTCAGAACAGTTATAGGAGAGCTATAGGATGCTCCCTTGCTCCCTATTTAGTGCATGACTTAACCTCCAGTGTGCTGTCTGTCTGCACTGGTCTCAGAACAGTTATGGGAGAGCTATAGGATGCTCCCTTGCTCCCTATTTAGTACATGATTTAACCTCCAGTGTGTTGTCTGTCTGCACTGGTCTCAGAACAGTTATAGGAGAGCTATAGGATGGTCCCTTGCTCCCTATTTAGTGCATGACTTAACCTCTAGTGTGCTGTCTGTCTGCACTGGTCTCAGAACAGTTATAGGAGAGCTATAGGATGCTCCCTTGCTCCCTATTTAGTGCATGACTTAACCTCCAGTGTGCTGTCTGCACTGGTCTCAGAACAGTTATAGGAGAGCTATAGGATGCTCCCTTGCTCCCTATTTAGTGCATGACTTAACCTCTCATGGCTGTCTAGGAGAAACAATCGAGACTTAATTTGAGATTTCATTTGTTACTTTGTGAGTTTGTGAGCAGCTATTGTTTACCTTCTGAACTGAAACCATAGCGATGAATTCAGACATCACAGCATGAATTATATACATTGTGTCTGTCGCTGGAAAATAAGAAAACATTATCTTTGGGCAAATTGGCTGTTACTGGAAGCACAATCGAATGATTGATTTTGCGGCTGGACTGGTAGTTTAGCCATGAAATGGAGGCCTGTCATTTTTACCCTTTTCATTTCTATTCAGGAGACGATCGTTAGTGTATAATTATAAAGCCTTCTCCAAAAAGGTGAGTGATGTTATGATTTTGAGCGAGTGATCAAAGTCTTTAGAGAGAAAACGAATGATGTGTTTCATCAAAGTTGGAGACATACTTTAAATGAGTTGTCAAAGTATTCTTAATTGAGCCTTCAATGTAAGCGAGACAGCAAGAGTGCGCTGCGTCAGGACATGAAAGGGGCCGGGAAAACTGCTATCAGGGGCTGTAGTAAGTGACACACGCACACACACACACACACACACATACACTCACTCTCACACACTCACTCAATCTCACACTCACACACGCACTCACTCTCAATCTCACACTCAATCTCACAAAAACATACTCACTCTCACTCTCAATCTCTCATACACACACACTCACTCACACACACTCACTCAATCTCACACTCAATCTCACAAAAACATTCTCACTCTCAATCTCACATACACACACACTCACTCACACACACTCACTCAATCTCACACTCAATCTCACAAAAACATACTCACTCTCACTCTCAATCTCACATACACACACACTCACTCACACACACTCACTCTCAATCTCACACTCAATCTCACAAAAACATACTCTCACTCTCAATCTCACATACACACACACTCACTCACACACACTCACTCAATCTCACACTCACTCACTCTCACACTCACTCTCACTCTCAATCTCACATACACATACACTCACTCTCACACTCAATCTCACATACACATACACTCACTCTCAATCTCACACTCAATCTCACAAAAACATACTCACTCTCACTCTCAATCTCACATACACATACACTCACTCTCACACACTCACTCAATCTCACACTCACTCTCACACTCACTCTCAATCTCACATACACTCACTCTCACACACTCACTCAATCTCACACTCACTCTCACACTCACTCTCAATCTCACACATACACTCACTCTCACACACTCACTCAATCTCACACACACACACACACTCTCAATCTCACATACACATACACTCACTCTCAATCTCACATACACTCACTCTCACACTCACTCTCACACTCAATCTCACATACACTCACTCTCAATCTCACATACACACACACTCTCAATCTCACATACACACACACACTCACTCTCAATCTCACTCTCAATCTCACACACACACTCACTCTCAATCTCACATACACACACACTCACTCTCAATCTCACTCTCAATCTCACATACACACACACTCACACACACTCACTCAATCTCACACTCACTCTCACTCTCAATCTCACATACACATACACTCACTCTCACACACTCACTCAATCTCACTCTCACACTCACTCTCACTCTCAATCTCACATACACATACACTCACTCTCACACTCAATCTCACATACACATACACTCACTCTCACACACTCACTCAATCTCACTCTCACACTCACTCTCACTCTCAATCTCACATACACATACACTCACTCTCACACTCAATCTCACATACACATACACTCACTCTCACACTCAATCTCACATACACATACACTCACTCTCACACTCAATCTCACATACACATACACTCACTCTCAATCTCACTCAATCTCACTCTCACACTCACTCTCACTCTCAATCTCACATACACATACACTCACTCTCACACTCAATCTCACATACACATACACTCACTCTCACTCTCAATCTCACATACACATACACTCACTCTCACACACTCACTCAATCTCACTCTCACACTCACTCTCACTCTCAATCTCACATACACATACACTCACTCTCACACTCAATCTCACATACACATACACTCACTCTCACACTCAATCTCACATACACATACACATACTCTCACACTCAATCTCACATACACATACACTCACTCTCAATCTCACTCAATCTCACAAAAACATACTCACTCTCACTCTCAATCTCACATACACTCACTCTCACACACTCACTCAATCTCACACTCACTCTCACTCTCAATCTCACATACACACACACTCACTCTCAATCTCACATACACATACACTCACTCTCACACATACACTCACTCTCAATCTCACAAAAACATACTCACACTCACTCTCAATCTCACATACACATACACTCACTCTCACACACTCACTCAATCTCACACTCAATCTCACACTCACACTCACTCTCACTCTCAATCTCACATACACATACACTCACTCTCACTCTCACACACTCACTCAATCTCACACACACTCACTCTCAATCTCACATACACATACACTCACTCTCAATCTCACATACATTCACTCTCACTCTCACACACACACACTCACTCTCACTCTCACACTCAATCTCACATACACTCACTCTCAATCTCACATACACACACACTCACTCTCAATCTCACACACACACTCACTCTCAATCTCACATACACACACACTCACTCTCAATCTCACTCTCAATCTCACATACACACACACACACTCTCAATCTCACACTCAATCTCACATACACACACACTCACTCTCACTCTCAATCTCACATACACACACACTCACTCTCACACTCAATCTCACTCACTCTCACTCTCAATCTCACATACACACACACTCTCAATCTCACACTCAATCTCACACACACACACACACACAGTCACTCTCAATCTCACATACACTCACTCACACACTCACTCAATCTCACACACTCTCACACTCACTCTCAATCTCACATACACATACACTCACTCTCACTCTCAATCTCACACACACACACACTCACTCTCAATCTCACACTCAATCTCACACACACACACTCACTCTCAATCTCACACACACACACACTCACTCTCAATCTCACACTCAATCTCACACACACACACTCACTCTCAATCTCACATACACATACACTCACTCTCACTCTCAATCTCACACACACACACACTCACTCTCAATCTCACACTCAATCTCACACACACACACTCACTCTCAATCTCACACACACACACACTCACTCTCAATCTCACACTCAATCTCACACACACACACTCACTCTCAATCTCACACACACACACACACACACACACACACTCACTCTCAATCTCACATACACTCACTCTCACACTCACTCTCAATCTCACACACACACACTCACTCTCACTCTCAATCTCACATACACACACACTCACTCTCAATCTCACACTCAATCTCACACACACACACTCACTCTCAATCTCACATACACACACACTCACTCTCAATCTCACACATACACTCACTCTCACTCTCAATCTCACATACACACACACTCACACTCAATCTCACACACACACACTCACTCTCAATCTCACATACACACACTCACACTCACTCTCACTCTCAATCTCACATACACTCACTCTCACACACTCACTCAATCTCACACATACACTCACTCTCACACTCAATCTCACACATACACTCACTCTCACTCTCACATACACATACACTCACTCTCACACACTCACTCAATCTCACACACACTCACTGTCACTCTCACACTCAATCTCACATACACATACACTCACTCTCACAAACTCACTCAATCTCACACACACACTCAGTCTCACACGCAATCTCACATACACTCACTCTCGCACACTCACTCAATCTCACACAATCTCAATCTCACATTCAATCTCACACACACTCACTCTCACACACACACACACACACACACACACACACACACACACACACACACACACACACAGGCACTCAGCAGTAAGTGGTGGCTGACTCACGCTCTCATGTCTACATTTTTCTAAGAACATGCTACAATTTAAGTCACCAGAAGTTTGATGGCGACTAAAAGGATTGAAGCAGAAGATGGAGATGCTGAGAGAGAGAGAGTGAGAGTGTGAGAGAGAGAGACAGACAGACAGACAGGTTGTTCCTCTTGTTATCCATCATCGTTTCTGCTGCATCACTGAATCTCAACAGCTGCAATAATGAAGAAATCAAGGACCAACTTCTGGACACAAAAGATCTTTTATCATTTCACCTCCTCGTGTGACACGTGCGGTTTCAGACCAGTTTCACAGGTCTGTGCGCAGTAAACGTGATGACCACAGGCTCTGAGATGATCAGCTGTCACTTTTCAATTATTTTAGATGCCAAAATTGTTCAAGATTATTCCTCCTCGTGTTCGTGCGGTCGTGCAGTAAGAATCATCGGCCACCAAATGACATTAATTGTGTTTTTCATTTCACATTTGCTTTTTCTGACACTGTCAGTTGGGTTTAGGTTTGAGGTTTAGGGTAGGGAGGTCAGTTTTTGTTGATTTAAACTCAATCGAGTATGCCTCATGTTGCACATGTCATATAAACTGATGATGCTTTTATGGTTTTTTTTGGTGCTTGACAGCAGTCATGATCTCTGCAAAAGCTCCAAACCGAAATTCTTTGTCCTCTTCGAACTCGGCCTTGAAAGCAGAACAGAATCACATCTTGTAAATGGAGCCTTTATCTTGTGGTCTGTCCATCATTGGCTCTATAAAAGTGGCTCACGGTCTAGTCCACTTCGCCATCTCAGTAGAACAGAATATGCTGCCGGCCGTCCTCAATCAATATTTGCTGGAATAATCCTGATTTTCAATCACAGCTTTCATGACAGGGTCTTGATCCGGTGGTCCTTCATCCACACCTTGATTGCCATGTCTGTGTGGCATGGAGCATTGTCCTGCTGGATATCCTTGTACGTGTCTTGATTCATGCGTCCTTCACAAAGACCAATCTGCCCGATTCCAGCCTTGCCGAAGCACCCCCAGATCAGAACCGATCCTCCACCAAATTTCACAGTGGGTGTGAGACACTGTGGCTTGTAGGCCTCTCCAGGTCTCCGTCTAACCATTAGACGACCAGGTGCGAGACACTGCGGCCTGTAGGCCTCTCCAGGTCTCCGTCTAACCATTAGACGACCAGGTGCGAGACACAGCGGCCTGTAGGCCTCTCCAGGTCTCCGTCTAACCATTAGACGACCATGTTCGAGACACTGCGGCCTGTAGGCCTCTCCATGTCTCCGTCTAACCATTAGACGACCAGGTGGGAGACACTGCGGCCTGTAGGCCTCTCCAGGTCTCCGTCTAACCATTAGACGACCATGTGCGAGACACTGCGGCTTGTAGGCCTCTCCAGGTCTCCGTCTAACCATTAGACGACCATGTGCGAGACACTGCGGCCTGTAGGCCTCTCCAGGTCTCCGTCTAACCATTAGACGACCAGGTGGGAGACACTGCGGCCTGTAGGCCTCTCCAGGTCTCCGTCTAACCATTAGACGACCATGTGCGAGATACTGCGGCCTGTAGGCCTCTCCAGGTCTCCGTCTAACCATTAGACGACCATGTGCGAGACACTGCGGCTTGTAGGCCTCTCCAGGTCTCCGTCTAACCATTAGACGACCATGTGCGAGACACTGCGGCTTGTAGGCCTCTCCAGGTCTCCGTCTAACCATTAGACGACCATGTGCGAGACACTGCGGCTTGTAGGCCTCTCCAGGTCTCCGTCTAACCATTAGACGACCATGTGCGAGACACTGCGGCTTGTAGGCCTCTCCAGGTCTCCGTCTAACCATTAGACGACCATGTGCGAGACACTGCGGCTTGTAGGCCTCTCCAGGTCTCCGTCTAACCATTAGACGACCATGTGCGAGACACTGCGGCTTGTAGGCCTCTCCAGGTCTCCGTCTAACCATTAGACATCCATGTGCGAGACACTGCGGCTTGTAGGCCTCTCCAGGTCTCGTCTAACCATTAGACGACCATGTGCGAGACACTGCGGCTTGTAGGCCTCTCCAGGTCTCCGTCTAACCATTAGACGACCAGGTGCGAGACACTGCGGCTTGTAGGACTCTCCAGGTCTCCGTCTAACCATTAGACGACCAGGTGCGAGACACTGCGGCTTGTAGGACTCTCCAGGTCTCCGTCTAACCATCAGACGACCAGGTGCGAGACACTGCGGCTTGTAGGCCTCTCCAGGTCCCCGTCTAACCATTAGACGACCAGGTGCGAGACACTGCGGCTTGTTGGCCTCTCCAGGTCTCGTCAAACCATTAGACGACCATGTGCGAGACACTGCGGCTTGTAGGCCTCTCCAGGTCTCCGTCTAACCATTAGACGACAAGGTGCGAGACACTGCGGCTTGTTGGCCTTTCCAGGTCTCGTCTAACCATTAGACGACCATGTGCGAGACACTGCGGCTTGTAGGCCTCTCCAGGTCTCCGTCTAACCATTAGACGACAAGGTGCGAGACACTGCGGCTTGTTGGCCTCTCCAGGTCTCCGTCTAACCATTAGATGACCATGTGCGAGACACTGCGGCTTGTAGGCCTCTCCAGGTCTCCGTCTAACCATTAGATGACACGGTGCGAGACACGCCTCTCCAGGTCCCCGTCTAACCATTAGACGACCAGGTGGGAGACACTGTGGCCTGTAGGCCTCTCCAGGTCTCCGTCTAACCATTAGACGACCAGGTGGGAGACACTGCGGCCTGTAGGCCTCTCCAGGTCTCCGTCTAACCATTAGACGACAAGAACTCCACTATGGCGCATCCCTCCTCCTTCCCGGATTTCGGCACCAGTGTAAAGGGGCAATGGAAAGGAGGCGGCAAGAACCGGCTTGATAATATAAATAATATTTGAATGGTAAACCAAAAAGACAAACACACACACAGGGGTCGGACAGCTGCCCGTAACGCTCTCTCTCTGTTGCACTGCCATCTCGTCGGCCCTTATCCCTCTCGGGACAATTAGGGGCCAGGTCTGTAAATAACGACTTTTAAATTGGCCTTCTTTTCTTAACTGGGAAACATCCACAAGACTGTGTAGTCCCAGGGGTGTTATCACGCAGTACACAAACATCTGGGGTCAAATCACATCTTTTGATCATTTGGCCGCCTTTGATAAACAAGATTAAATGCATGTGTGCAACAAACTAATTAAATAAGACTTTTAGAAAACAGTCAGCTAATGTTATAATCAATATGCGTGCTGATGAATGCTCGACCTAATCTCCCTGCAGCACTGCTGTTGGACACAATATTCCACATGCAGTTTAACATTCAAATCAATTAAAAAAATAGTCAATATTTGATGTTACAATATTGGTATAAACGTCCACCGTGATTCAGTTACAGTGTGGATGGGAGTCTGATTTGTCCCCTTTTCAAGGTGTTTTAAACAACGTTTTGTGGGCCATTTGACCTTTGACCTGTGCCCGTTTTTCTATGACTTATTTTTTTATGAAACCTTCAACATGTCTGATGAAAGTGGTGATGCACAACTTACCTCTAGACTGATTAAGTTAAACAAACAGCTGATAAACTAAGAAACGGTTGTTTAAATGGCTAGCAATGCCAAATATATATATATATATATATATATTTATATATATCTCAACTTTCACACACTTTACATGTACAGACAATTGCTGTAATGTCCCGTAAATAAACATTCAACTTTGAGATATTGGACTTGTTTTGGAGGAAATCGAAACATTTGCGTTTTGTTTTATAATTTGCTATATAATGACACGAAAAAACTATAAATCTCAAATATTGTATATTTGATATAGTGTTTACATTCCAATAAATATGTTTTTTTTTTTTTTTTTTCAGTAAAATAAGAAAAAATACAGAAAAAAAAATCTAAAAATAAGATACATTTACTGGTAGACGCAATATGTCTGAAAAAATACATAAATAAATAAATATAGCTTTCTCTGGTAAATGTATTAAAATGCAAATATTCGAGTAATTTTGCATCCCAGTTAAACTGATATTTTTATGCATTTGTATAAAATGTATATTTAATACAGGTAACATTATTAAATTTATACAAATATAATAAAATAATACATTTAAATGTTTTTGTCAAGCCAAAATATACAAATATTAAAATATTTAGGCATCTCAGTTAAAATGATCATTTTTAATTTGAAATGTACAATTATTATATGTAAAATAATAAAATGTATATAAATATAATTTCATAAAAAGTTCAAAAGTCTCAAAACAAGCCAAAATATTAAAAACTAAGAATTTTCAGGCAATTTTGCTTCTCAATTAAATGTATCTTGTTTTTAAATTGAAAATGTATATAATAAAAAATTTTTTTTTTTTATAAATGTATTTATTTTTTGTTCTTTTTGAGTTTTCTGCCAACAAACACACACATAAAAAAAAAATATTCAAGCTTTTTTTTTTTTCTTCGTTAAATCGATCTTGTTTTTGGTATATTACGATCATTTTAATGGGGGGAAAAAAGACAGATACATCAGGTAAAATTGAAGAATTCAGGAGCGGCAGAGAGACGAGAAAACAAAATACAGAACAGTAAATAGAAACTCCACCTTTGATTTCGACGTGTATATTTTCATCTTCCTACAACTTAAAAATGTAATAAATATCAACACTTAAAGCTCTCATATATACACAAGTACTATACAGAAATTATGTTAAACCACGAGAGAGGGACGCCAGACTTCATCATGACCTCTGGTGACCCCTGAGACCTTCCTCACACCTGCAAATATTTACAATATATACAATACCACCCGAAAAATATCAGAACATAACACATATGCAAACACAACAAACACTGTACAAGCACGGGACATGCATTAGAGGTGGTTTGTGTTTCACAGGTGAGCAGAAGTCACATTGGTCTGTTTCCTTTGAGAGATTTGAAGAAAATCATGAACTACGTGAGCACCAGGGAAACATCTAGAACTACAAGTAACATTGATTTGTAACGCCTCACTAGTTTTGTGACATTACGGAGCTACAATAAAGTCAACATGAAACGGCATTTACAAGCCCATTGAATCTGATGACATTAAAGTATCAGTTGGAATATGATGAAACAATGTTACAGAGCAAACCTACGTAGCAAGATTCAAAGTAACACTGCAACAGATGACATGGCCGTATACAGTATACCTGTAAATATTACACAGTATTGCGTTTACCAGGGCTGGACTGGTAATCGGGCATACCGGGTATTTTCCCGGTGGGCCGACGCACTTTTGGGGCCGATCAGGGGCGGACTGTCCATTGGGCCGACTTCTGTTCCCAGTCCAGCCCTGGCGTTTACCCTGATGAGAACGGAGAGGTGATCGTTGTGTCTGTCGTCGAGTGAGCCCGAACGACAGCAGATTGTAGCATTACAGAACAAAGCGGAATGAGCGCGATGCAGTCGCTGCATTTTAAATAACAGCACCGTTAAAACGTCTTATTTCGTTGTTACTTTACTTTCATTTCCAGCCTGATCTCACGAAAATTACGTTGACTGTGGCAAACTTTTTTGCAAGATGACATGACGTGGTTCGTTGCAAGCGCTGTAGCAGTTCTGAGGTGAAGTGTCCACTGTGAGGCGCTAAAAGCGAGTTAAATATTCTCCCAATCAGATGAGGTTAATGTTGATGCTCTATCAGGTTTAGTGGCGCTTCTATGACACTTTGGGTTCACGCGTGGACTTGCGTGCTCTTCAGGACTCGTACTCGCGCCGATCACAAGTGCAACACTCTATCAGTCGAGTTAATGCACAATTTAATCGCACTTAAACAAGCATGCACTACAGTAAAAGTGTTTAGATGTCATCAGATATCATTGAGTGAGGAACGGGGTGGAAAGTAAGTGTTTATGAACTGATAATCTGCTGCTTTGCTCGTGATTTGTGTGAAAGTCAAAGTCATTGTTGTTGTAGCGCCTCTAGTGTTCATTTCATCTGGAAACCGCCGCAATACGTACAGCGGACCACGTAAACATTATTTAGCAAAAATATAGGTACAGTAACATAATTGTATAAGACTAGGTTTGTCTTAAAGGAATATTCCGGGTTCAGTACAAGTTGAATCGACAGCATTTGTGGCTTAATGTTGATGACCACAAAAATGAATTTCGACTCATTCCTACTTTTCTTTAATAAAAGCACAAATGTGTGTTCCAGTGGGACACTTAAAATGGGGTCAAGTTTTGGAGGTTTAAAGGCAGAAATTTGATGCTTATAATTTTATAAATGCACTTACATTTTGTTAAAATTCTGTTAAAACTTGTGTATTATTTGAGCTGTTAAGTTGCTTAAATCGTCATTTTTGTTATTAATTTTAATTTAAGAAATGCATTTAAAAATACAAATATTAAGTATATAAGCAATTTTTATTCTCAGTTAAATGTATCTGGTTTATACGTTTAAAATGTAAAAGTAATTAATTTAATATTATTTATATAAATATATTTTTTTGTATTTATTTGTGAGTTTTCTGCCAACAACACAAAAACAAATTAAATTTTGTTTTTAGGACGTTAAAATAATTTTACTGGGGAAAAAAAGACGTCCTTTGTTTTCAACATGTATTGTTTCGTGTTTATGTCGTCATGGCAACGAAATAACGTTTCGAGTTTACGTCGTCATGGCAACGAAATAACGTTTCGTGTTTACGTCGTCATGGCAACGAAATAACGTTTCGTGTTTACGTCGTCATGCTAACTTAGTAATGTTTCGTGTTTACGTCGTCATGGCAACGAAATAACGTTTCGTGTTTACGTCGTCATGCTAACTTAGTAATGTTTCGTGTTTACGTCGTCATGGCAACGACGTAAACACGTTGGCTATAACTTTAGACAGAAAAGATTAGTACGTGATTTTCTCAGACTAACATTTTTGACTATGCTAAATCGATGTTTTGAAACTACTACTGTACCTGATGCGCAACAACACAGACCATGTTGTTCACAATGGTTGGTTTTCGCCCATTGAAAACAGGTCAAATTTACACGCAGAGCCACATTGAGAGCTTCATATCTCTGGGGTTTAACCATATAGCACCTTCAAAATTGAGATACAAAAAGAAAAGTTTGTTCTGAACCGTAATCTAAAAGGATATTCAGATATCTTTAAGACTTCTTGAGTTATAGGTACACCAACTTTGGAAAAATGACACAAAAATAGCGTTTTTTCCCATTTTTGGACACGCACCCTTGACGCATAATGCAACAAGAGGTGCTGAAGTCAACTGAGTTTAGTAAAAGATCTACCAATCTGTGTGTAACTATAAAATCACAATGCTGACACCTTTCTAAGGTTATTTTTTAGACCTGTAGTTTTGGTGAAAATTGTCATTTTGGCCGCCTCCTACAAAATAATGGATTACTCCGTAATTAATGATCCTTTGGCTTTCATCATCATTCATTCATTGGTGAGTTGAGACAGAATGGTGGATATTTTAATAACATGCCACAGTTTATCTCTTGCTTAAGAGACCGAACATGTTTTAGCGAATTTTAGACCTATTTCTAATATGTCTTTTATTACAAAGTTTTACAACATTGGCAGAGTTTTCTTGATGAAAATAAAATCTTCGAGTCAGTGGACCATGCTGTCCTTCAACACACTTGGAGCACTGTGCTGGTATAAAAGGAAGTGCTCTGAAATGGTTTAAATCATATCTTTCTAATAGAAGTTTTAAAGTGAACATTCATCTGAGGTGTGCCCCAGGGTTCTAGCTTCGGTCCCATTCTTTTTTCATTATATATGCTCCCATTGGGTTCTATCTGCCCTTATCCAACCAGAGATTTTTGTGTATCCCGAAGTCGAAGCTGTATTTTAGTCATGATATTGTGTTGTGTTTAATGGTGCTATATAAATCAAATTTAACACACATATTGTTTATGCATTTGAAAGTTTACGGTTTGACCCCATTGACTTCCATTGTAAGTGCCTCACTGGAACATCGATTTTGGCTTTTTTCAAAATAGGAGGGACGAGTCTAAATACATTTTTGTGCTAGTCACAAATGCTGTTTTAATTGAGCTTAATTTGTATTGACCCCAGAATATTCCTTTAAGAAAATTGTTATTTTACAGTGC
>JAVLUX010000173.1:215000-285000 GCA_032164185.1 Moxostoma hubbsi | reverse complement strand
TCATGTGACTTGTTGAGCACGTTGCCATGGAGACGTAGCGCGTGTGGAGGCTTCACGCTATTCTCCGCGGCATCCACGCACGACTCGCCACACGCCCCACCGAGAGCGAGAACCACATTATAGCGACCACGAGGAGGTTACAGCATGTGACTCTACCCTCCCTAGCAACCGGGCCAATTTGGTTGCTAAGGAGACCTGGCTGGAGTCACTCGGCACACCCTGGGTTCAAACTAGCGACTCCAACCAAGGGTGGTAGCCAGCGTCTTTACCACTGAGCTACCCCGGCCCTGAATACACTCACCTAAAGGATTATTAGGAACACCATATTAATACTGTGTTTGACCCCCTTTCGCCTTCAGAACTGCCTTAATTCTACGTGGCATTGATTCAACAAGGTGCTGAAAGCATTCTTTAGAAATGTTGGCCCATATTGATAGGATAGCATCTTGCAGTTGATGGAGATTTGTGGGATGCACATCCAGGGCACGAAGCTCCCGTTCCACCACATCCCAAAGATGCTCTATTGGGTTGAGATCTGGTGACTGTGGGGGCCATTTTAGTACAGTGAAGTCATTGTCATGTTCAAGAAACCAATTTGAAATGATTCGAGCTTTGTGACATGGTGCATTATCCTGCTGGAAGTAGCCATCAGAGGATGGGTACATGGTGGCCATAAAGGGATGGACATGGTCAGAAACAATGCTCAGGTAGGCCGTGGCATTTAAACGATGCCCAATTGGCACTAAGGGGCCTAAAGTGTGCCAAGAAAACATCCCCCACACCATTACACCACCACCACCAGCCTGCACAGTGGTAACAAGGCATGATGGATCCATGTTCTCATTCTGTTTACGCCAAATTCTGACACCATCTGAATGTCTCAACAGAAATCGAGACTCATCAGACCAGGCAACATTTTCCAGTCTTCAACTGTCCAATTTTGGTGAGCTCTTGCAAATTGTAGCCTCTTTTTCCTATTTGCAGTGGAGATGAGTGGTACCCGGTGGGGTCTTCTGCTGTTGTAGCCCATCCGCCTCAAGGTTGTGCGTGTTGTGGCTTCACAAATGCTTTGCTGCATACCTCGGTTGTAACGAGTGGTTATTTCAGTCAAAGTTGCTCTTCTATCAGCTTGAATCAGTCGGCCCATTCTCCTCTGACCTCTAGCATCAACAAGGCATTTTCGCCCACAGGACTGCCGCATACTGGATGTTTTTCCCTTTTCACACCATTCTTTGTAAACCCTAGAAATGGTTGTGCGTGAAAATCCCAGTAACTGAGCAAATTGTGAAATACTCAACCAACAACCATGCCACGCTCAAAATTGCTTAAATCACCTTTCTTTCCCATTCTGACATTCAGTTTGGAGTTCAGGAGATTGTCTTGACCAGGACCACACCCCTAAATGCATTGAAGCAACTGCCATGTGATTGGTTGATTAGATAATTACATTAAGGAGAAATTGAACAGGTGTTCCTAATAATCCTTTAGGTGAGTGTATATCATTAGTTAATTTTTTTAGGATACATAACATGTTAGCTATGAAGTTAGCCTTAGCGAAGGAGTCCGTCATATTATTTGGAAAATCAGTGTCATTTCCAGCACAGAATTCTATTAAACACAATATGGAATGCTGGGAATATTATCGGCCTTTAACCCTCTCGAAGGCTTGATAAGCGTAATACGTGAACGGGCGTGTTGAGTCACAACCCGGCCCCGCCCTCCACCGTGCCACACATGCCAATCGGACAAACGCTGTAGGAGGAATTCTAAAGGAACTCTAAATCCTTGACTCAAAGAAACAGGAAAGAATTCCGATTCTAGCCCCTATGGTTGCGGAGATATGCGCCAAAACGTGAAAGTGTTTATTATAGCGCCACCTAGGGTCAGATGGGCGTGCGTTTGTGCGCCTGAGTGGTGAGCGGGATTTGGGATCATCCTGCCAAGTTTGGTATCCCCGTGACTTACGGTCTCATGGTTTTGCCATTTCGCAATATTGACGATCGGCATCTGATCGGGATCTTTGTAAGACATTTTCGATATCATCGCCCAGCCCCTAATGTACACACACTGCTGCCCATTGTTAATAGACAAATTGACAATTTAATAAAATAGTAAGATTGTGACAAATGTTCTGATCTTTCAAGTGTTTTGGGTTATTGACATGATATTCGATGGAGAATGAACATTGAGACATTGTCATCAGCGAGGGGCGTTCCTCACCTTGCCTGGAGCGCACTCTGTCCCATCGACCGGAGGACCCTTCTTGGTCTTACAGAAGTATTGATTATCTGGATGACTGCACCATAACTGCTTACACGGGTCGTATGTGCGGAACTGGACAGAGAGAAAGAGAGTCTGAGAGAATACCGAGACGACACACGTATTTCTGTCCAATTAGTAGATCAATTAATTTCAGAACTTACAGCGGTGCACATCTTATAGCCCACACCGAAATCAAAGCGGCACTGCTCGTCCATGGAGTAGTTGATACCAGGAAGCTCGGTGAGTTTGGGCCATTTCAGCTCGAACGGATCGTCCATTAGACAGTCGTACGAACTGAGGAGAAATTGGTTTAATAGTTTTGCTTTGCCTTGAATTAAATGGACCAAGTAATCATCTTTTAACCATGATATTTGTAGTGAAACCATAGTAATAATACAGCAAAACAAAAATAACGGTAATAGAAATGATACTTTTGTTGTTTCTGCCAAAGAAATACAATAAATAATACAATAAAACAACGTTACTTTTCATAGTTGCTACAATATTACAATGATAAAACAAAATTGATTCAATATTACAATTTTGGCGGAACTTTTGGGTCTTCGCACTTGTACTGTTTTTATTGTAACTTTTTTTTTTTTTTTTTTATGCTTTTAATGTATGTGTTTGTTTTTTTAGCCTTTTGTTGAAGAAATTTTCTGTAGGTGAAAATTTGGGGATTGACGACAAATTATAATTTTTTCCCCCTTTTCACCTAATTTGTAACGCCCAATTCCCAATGTGCTCCGAGTCCTCATGGTGGCGTAATGACTCGCCTCAATCCGGGTGGCGGAGGACAAATCTCAGTTGCCTCCACTTCTGAGACCTTCAATCGGCGCATCTTATCATGTGACTCGTTGTGCATGACACCGCGGAGACTCGGAGCATGTGGAGACTCATGCTACTCTCCACGATCCACACACAACTCACCACACGACCCATTGAGAGAACCACTAATCACCACCACGAGGAGGTTACCCCATGTGACTCTACCCTCCCTAGCAACCGGGACAATTTGGTTACCCCATGTGACTCTACCCTCCCTAGCAACCGGGACAATTTGGTTACCCCATGTAACTCTACCCTCCCTAGCAACCGGGACAATTTGGTTACCCCATGTGACTCTACCCTCCTAGCAACCGGGCCAATTTGGTTACCCCATGTGACTCTACCCTCCTAGCAACCGGGCCAATTTGGTTACCCCATGTGACTCTACCCTCCCTAGCAACTGGGCCAATTTGGTTACTCCATGTGACTCTACCGTCCCTAGCAACCGGACCAATTTGGTTACCACATGTGAACTCTACCCTCCTAGCAACCGGGCCAATTTGGTTACCCCATGTGACTCTACCCTCCCTAGCAACCGGGCCAATTTGGTTACCCCATGGTAACCAAAACACAGCGTCAATACTCCCTAAGCTACCCAGACCCCAAATTTAGGTATTATTAATTATTTTCATTGCTGCTGGTGGAATTTCCAAACTGCAGATGCAGGAACAAAATTTGGACTTTGTGCTGAAAAAGACGTGCATTTGAAAAAAGCAAACTGCACTTTGCGCCACCTCATTAACATGAGATACACCCACAGTTTGCGCGCATGCACCCACAGATAGCGCAAATACTCCCACACACACCCACTTGCGCTTTGCACAGGCACGCAAATTCCACATACAATTAGCACACTTCCGAAAATTGCGCACGGTCGTAGCGTGTAGCGCTGTGCTTTGCGTACTGACCAAAATAGAGCGTTACGGGTTAATAAACAATGACGAAATCCTCATTTTTGTGTGTTACAGTAACAGCAACACTTTCAAACAGTACTTTCGGTCTATAGCAATCATGTTACTCATTTAAAATGTTTTCAGTTTGTTTAAACTCTCCAGTCCTCTTTTGTGATGATGTGAGAGTATCAGTAGATATACACACTTACTGGATGTATCGGTTGAGTTCCTGTTTGCTGCAGCGGGACCAGTGATACCGGTGAAAAGCGGCCTGCACCAGTGGAGCCATTATACTGCCCATACTGGTTTCATCTGAACATCTGTTCCCTTGACCGTCATGCTCCATACCCAACCTGAAACATTCAACACGTTCAACATAAACGTCAACCTTTCACCATCCAGAAAGACATTATTCCTCATTAAAAATCCAGTTTGACTCGGGAAAACATCAGACAATGGTTGGCAAGTGGTGCTTCACACGTTAACTACTTTAAAGTGTGAAAAATCCACAAAATGCACATGTATGTTTGCATTGTACTTCACGTCTGAATTTAAGAAGTGACATTCATGATATGGCTGATATGAGTTCAATTAAAGACTTTGTATTATATTGTACAGCCTCAGTGGACAGCATTGGGAGCAACTTGGGGTTCAGTGTCTTGCCCAAGGACACTTCGACATGTGGAGTCATGTGGGCCGGGACTCAAACCGCCAACCCTGCGATTAGTGGCCCAACCCGCTCTACCACCTGAGCCACAGCCGCCCACATATATAAATGCCAACATCTGGTGGGTGTGTAAAGAATAGCATCATCTTGCCACGTCTAGAAGAAAGCCTGTGTCAGTAAGTATTTAAACATTAGTAATAGTTCTGTTTTGGGGGTTTGGGTATCTCAGCGAGTATTGATGCTGACTATCACCGCTGGAGTCGCGAGGTCGAATCCAGGGCTTGCCGAGTGACTCCAGCCGAGTCATCTTAGCAACCAAATTTTCCCGGTTGCTAGGGAGGGTAGAGTCATGTGGGGTAACCTCCTCGTGGTCGCTATAATGTGGTTCTCGCACTCGGTGGGGCGTGTGGTGAGTGACTCCATCCAGGTCTCCTTAGCAACCAAATTGTCCCGGTTGCTAGGGAGGGTAGTGTCACGTGGGGTAACCTCCTCGTGGTCACTATAATGTGGTTCCCGGTGGGGCGTGTGGTGAGTCGTGCGTGGATGCCGCGTTGAATAGCGTGAAGCCTCCACACGCACTACGTCTCCACGGTAACGTGCTCAACGAGCCATGCGATAAGATGCACGGATTGACAGTCTCAGACGCAACTGAGAGTCGTCCTTCGCCACCCGGATTGAGGTGAGTCGCTACGCCACCACGAGGACTTAGAGCGCATTGGGAATTGGGGAGAATTTGTAAAAATGAACGTTGAAAAAGTTTTTATATGATCACGATGAGCAGCGTCTGGGCAGATGGCGATGCCGGGAAGATAAGTGGTGAATGATTTCCACCTGTGTGCCACACCGGTCTGGCGTTCCAGTGAGAGGCGGCGGGAGTATTTAAGGAGCGGAGACAGCAGCAGACGGGGAGAGAGAGAGACTGCGTGACGTTGTCTTGAACGTGTCTGCTGAAAAGTGCTTCGCTTGACCAGAACTTCCTACTACGAGCAGAACATTTATACGTGTTCTGTAGATTCATGAGCGAGGCCACACAGACAGACGGTTGCTTTAGGATTGTGTTGCGCTGGCATGTTGGACAACAGGCTTCCAGCTCACAGCTCATGCAAGTGTTGCCACTGATGACTGCAGCTTTAGTATTTGTTGTCTGTCTCCATAAACACGGATGATTCAGAACATTATGAGGACAGACCACAGTGAAGAACGATGATTCATGTGTGTTCTTCAAAGCTGCTGAGCGGAAAACAGTTACTTACAGTACGAGAGGAAGACTTTGATCCCGTGACCCTGACCGGAATCTTAATGCACAAGCGAGCGGAAAATATGAAACATCTTTTGTAAAGTGGCAATGTTGGAGTTGTCCTCTCTAAAGGGAGCTGTTGAGCTGCCCATCCTATTCAGAACTGTATATTATTTATAAAAGGATGAGTTATGATGGTAACAGGGTTGACCACTAAGAGAAAAAAATCCTAAATTCTAGCTTATATTGCCACGTTTTTTTCCTCAATCAAAATGTGCTTATTTTGAAACACAGATGAAGAAAAAAAAATAAAATACTGGGTTTTTGGCGCCAAGGTTAACATTAGTTATTCATTGTTAAAGTCGCTGTTTACACATACGTTAAAGGAACATTCTGGGTTCAAATGAAGCTTGGCCGCATCTGTGGCGTAATGTTGTTTACCATAAAAATATATTGCGCCTCGTTCCTCCTATTCTTAAAAAAAAGAAATGCACAAATGTGTGTTCTAGTGAGACACTTCCAATGCAAGTCAATGGGGTTTAATCTGTAAACATTAAAATACTGTTTCAAAAGTATAGACACATAAACAATATGTGTGTTAACATGATTTTACTGTCATTTTACTGTCGTAATGCCATTAAAATAAAAATGATGATTTAGACAAATGTTCAGCTCATATAATACACACGTTTTAACAGAAAAATGTATATAAGTGCTTTTATAAAATTAGAATTGTAACGGAGTTTGGGATGGGCAAGGAGGCGGCGGGAACCGGCGGGAACCGATTTATGTTGACCTTACTGAGAGTCCTACGACCCCTGGTGGATGGCAGGGAGTCCTACGACCCCTGGTGGATGGCTGGGAGTCCTACGACCCCTGGTGGATGGCAGGGAGTCCTACGACCCCTGGTGGATGGCAGGGAGTCCTACGACCCCTGGTGGAGGGCAGGGAGTCCTTCGACCCCTGGTGGATGCACGGAGTCCTACGACCCCTGGTGGATGGCAGGGAGTCCTCTGAACCCTGGTGGATGGCAGGGAGTCTTACGACCCCTGGTGGATGGCAGGGAGTCCTACGACCCCTGGTGGATGGCAGGGAGTCCTCTGAATCCTGGTGGATGGCAGGGAGTCCTCTGAATCCTGGTGGATGGCAGGGAGTCCGACGAATCCTGGTGGATGGCAGGGAGTCCGACGACCCCTGGTGGATGAGAGGGAGTCCTCTGAACCCTGGTGGATGGCAGGGAGTCCTACGACCCCTGGTGGATGGCAGGGAGTCCTACGACCCCTGGTGGATGGCAGGGAGTCCTCTGAACCCTGGTGGATGGCAGGGAGTCCTCGGACCCCTGGTGGATGGCAGGGAGTCCTCTGAACCCTGGTGGATGGCAGGGAGTCCTCTGAACCCTCTTGGATGGCAGGGAGTCCTACAACCCCTGGTGGATGGCAGGGAGTCCTACGACCCCTGGTGGATGGCAGGGAGTCCAACGACCCCGGGTGGACGGCAGCGAGTCCTAGGACCCCGGGTGGATGGCAGCGAGTCCTCGGACCCCTGGTGGATGGCAGCGAGTCCTCGGACCCCTGGTGGATGGCAGCGAGTCCTCAGACCCCTGGTGGATGGCAGGGAGTCCTCTGAACCCTGGTGGATGGCAGGGAGTCCTACGACCCCTGGTGGATGGCAGGGAGTCCTACGACCCCTGGTGGATTGCAGCTAGTCCTCGGACCCCGGGTGGATGGCAGCGAGTCCTCCGACCCCTGGTGGATGGCAGCGAGTCCTCCGACCCCTGGTGGATGGCAGCGAGTCCTCCAACCCCTGGTGGATGGCAGCAACAATTCAGCACCGGGCGTGCGTCCTCACGGCACGAACATGCCCTCCTCCTCGTCACAATAATCTTCACATTTCTGCCTTTAAACCCTTTAAAAAAATGGGCCCCATTGACTTCCATTAAAAGTGCCTCATTGGGACCTCAATTTTTGCTTCTCTTTTTTTAAAGAAAAGGAGAGACTAGTCGAAATGAATCAACATTTTGCCACAAATGCTGCCGATTGAGCTAAACTTGTATTGAACACAGAGTATTCCTTTAAATAAAAGACACAAAAGAAACAAAGTATTTTTTTTCCCAAGATAACTGGACGCCATTCACTTTATTAATCATGCAACATAATGAGGTCATGTGACAATAGCATACTACTCTTTGAAGCATTTATCGTTGCATTCTGCATGCAGTTATCACATGCTTGTATGCAGTAAGTTAATTCAGTAAGTAGTCTATCAATTAAAACTATCAATTAAATCTTAATATTAAAATCTTCATAGCAGTAAGCACCATCACAAATCGTAAAGAAAAGTAGCATAAACCTACACGTGTCCGGTCTCGTGCGCCACCACAAATGCAGAGGAGAAGCCGTCTTCATGGTTGAGCGTGCAGCTGCGCAGCGGGTGACACATGCCTGTTACCGGGGCATAACCTGGGCAACAGAGATCAAAGGGAAACGAGGATGAACAGGAATACTGGACATTCTAGACATTAGATCAGAGCCAAGTGAGTTTAATTCGGAAGGGAAGTCTAAGATTACTTGCTGCACTAAGAGCCGGTGGGTCACCATCAATTCAAACAGAGGAAGTTTCTCTGATCAAAGCAGACATGAACTGAACCCCCAACTCAAAAAACACACAATCTTTCTCCGACGTTTTGACACAAGCACTTCACTCTTCTGCCTGCGTTTAAGAGCAAGACTGAACTTTAAACAAGATGTTTCAAAAATCGTTGTCTTTTCGTTGTCTTGGGCAAGAAACGTGACTACAGCTCTGTTCCACAGTCAGCTGTCTACCTAGACAACATTTTAAATCATCATAGATGTGCTCCCTAAGCAGAGCTGTAAAAGGTAGGCAGCAATATATGAAGATAAAGGTGTCTCTATCGCCCCCTTGTGTACTGACGCCGCTACTGCCACAGTGACGCAAGAACGCACGTTGAGCATGTTCAACAGGACCGTGCGCTGGCAAAGCGTTGGGCAAACGCTTGCATCTGCATATGTGTACATGCATTTAGTGGGTTTCTGGCCTAAGATACTAAAGCCAGAAATATACTTTACATAAGGTGACAAAACAGCGCAGATGGAGTCACAAATGCTTTCGTGTGAATGCCCCCTTATAAGGTTTAACGTCATTTTGGACGCTGCCTTAGAAAACAGCTGCCTAGGTATGCATTAGGAAAGGCCTATTCAATGTGCGGTCTGTTTAATAACATTTTGTTATTTTCAGTGGCCCTTGTGAGGTTTTCAGGGGCCGTTCACACCGAACACGTGCTCATTTGCGCCGCTTTTCCGTCATTTTGATGGAATGGGAAGATTGCAGAACTAAAATCATGGACAAACGTGAGTCTAGAGAAATGACAGATGACATGAGTCTATCAAATGACATTCGTTAAGAAAACATTCGATTCGAAAGTCGTTTCACTGCATCTCTAACAAAATTTATTGTTCCGTAAAACATTCAGTCTTGATTTATTCTTTCAGTTACGGACCAATTTTTTAAAATGTTTTATTTGTCTCAAGTTACCTGTATTTATATTTTTTAAAAAGTGCTTAAAATGAAATCTATAAACACATATGTTTCATATATTTACTATATTAATATTATATAAGAACTGTTAGCATCTGAACGTACAGTATTCTGGCTAGAGCTTAAAAATGCCACAAACATTGTAATATTCTTCATAATAGAGACAGATTTTTTACAAAGGTGTAAGAAGCTAAAGGTGCATTTATAAGGTTAATATTGGTGCATTCACTGAAACAAGCATCAAGCCAGACGCCTGCGTGTGCAGCTTACACTTTAATAGCATTTAGCTTCTTTACTGCAAAAACGGGTGCTAACCATATAGCTTAACCAAGTGACGTCTCACAAGCATGAGACACGTTTAACAAGACATAGTGTTTTCTCAGACAGACAAACAAACACCACAAAAGCACAACACAACAACGTGACGCAGACAGAAAACTACACTCGATCAAGAGATGTG
Organism: Moxostoma hubbsi; assembly: GCA_032164185.1. NCBI lineage: Eukaryota > Metazoa > Chordata > Actinopteri > Cypriniformes > Catostomidae > Moxostoma > Moxostoma hubbsi. The sequence goes on along the minus strand of JAVLUX010000173.1, from coordinate 275,098 downwards.
CAGCGCTAGTGCTTAGTTTAGCTTAGCTTAGCTTAGCCAGGCTGGTTCAGAGGTTAACCGCCAGCTCAGGCTCTGTTCAATTATATATATTCATGTTAATTGCATCGCTGGACAGTCTTTGGCATGCAGGTCAAAGCAGAAGATGCAGAACATGAGAAGCTTCCCTGCTGAAAACCTAGCTCAAACCAGCTTAAAGTGGTTTAGCTGGTCTTAAATGGTTTAAAGATGGTTTAGCTGGTCTAACATCCTGGCCAATTTGGTTTGGTTCTCCTAGCCTGGCAAAGCTGGTCTTAAGCTGGTGTAGTTGCAGACTAGCGCCCAAGACCTCCGTAAAACCATTAAACCAGACCAGCTTCGCCAGGCTGTGAAACCAGCTAACCACCTAAACTGGGAACTATCTCAGGCCGGTTTAAACGTCACTTCTCAGCTGTGTTATGAAGCGCTTAGCTAGCCAGTGGTGTTTTAGTCCCGTTTGTTGAAGCGTCAATAATAACTCGGCCAGTCCAGCATCCTTTGACCACATGTTTAACATTAGTGATAGTCCCATCGCCTGACAGCCATGTAGGATGATGAGGGTTATTGGATCGCTTACATAACCAGACATAAAGTCAAACACTTATTTTAGCCAGGTGCAGGGTTGCATAAGAAAGACAGCGCTGTTGCTGGTCTGTCCCCAGATAAAAGCCGTCCAGGAGAGTGCAGCTCTTAACAATATAGCCATTATGAGCTTTGTGTTGTCAAGCAACAACATACGAAAATAGTGCTGTATTCACAGGGCATTACTGGAACTTTTATTGGAAAAATTATGACAATACTGTCTCATTAAGATGGATAGCACAGCATAATACTGTTTTTCCAACATGTCGCCCTCCATAAACCACCAATAACATTCTGTACTTTTCACTAATAGGGTACAATTTGGACTCACTCCTTTATTACAATCAAAAATCTGGATTAAGGTGCAGCACTTACAATGGAAGTCAATGGGGTCAACCCGCAAACTTTAAAATACTCACTGTTTCGTATAGACAAAAGACGTAAACAATGTGTGTTGACATGATTTTAGCGTGATAAAATCACATACTTACCTTGTTTGTGTCAAGTTATATCTAATATTACAAATTTGTTGCATGACAATGCAACGCAAGTAAACCCTATAAGCGATTTTATCACGCTAAAATCATGTTAACATGTATACGGTTTATATTTTGTGGCTATGCGTTTGACGCTTTTGTGTATTGGATGTTTATGGACTGGCCCCATTCACTTACATTGTAAGTGTCTCACTGTAACTGCCTTTGTTGTTGTTGTTGTTGTTGTTGTTAAATAAGTACAGGACAACTAAAAAAAAAATATTTTTTGGTAATCAACATTATGCTAAATATTCAATGCATTGAACAAAAATCTAGTGTTTACAGTAGCTGTTATACATTTTACACTCCACCCTGTTAACTCATGATTTCTGCCTGTAAAAGTGGAATATTTCAACAGCATGGCGAGAAGACAAGTTAAAAGCGATTGAAACAAACATATACAATCTCATTCTAAAAAATTCAATTGCAAGTGCAACAGTATTTCAAAAAGTGTTGACAGCATACATCAAGTTCTGCAATTCATCCCTGTTACCAAATGTAGTGAAGTAAAAATCATTAAAACAAATATTATTTTTTAAATAATGGATTATTTATCCAGTTACCTATTTCCGAATTTTATAAAAATAAAAAAATACTAATATTTATGTATTATTATCTGCTTAATAATGAATGATTACAACAATACAATAATAATAATAAATATAGCTGCAAGCAGCGATACCGGGGTCAAGCCAATTATCTGCACCATGAGCAGTAAAAGAAGCTTTGTGAAATGTTTTTGGTTAATGTCTGATGAACAGTGTATGAGGAGTTAGAAAAAGTAAACTTTCAATCGTAAAAGACAGTTCTGAAACTGCTTTGGTACTATCTGGGTGTGATGGTTATCATGCAGGAAAGCGTTCAAGAGTTATTAGCCAAAATAGCCATTTTTCTATCTCCTGACTAGTAGGGGGCAGTACGCCAAAACGCTGCAGGTAACATCAGGGCCTTAAAGTTTCGTCCCAATCCCTAAAAGCGTTGCGTTCAATTTTATGCCTTCTTCGTTGAATTTGTTGAAGCGCCATTCAAAAACGGTATGGTTGATCAAGATTCTGTGAATAGGTCGCAGTAGGTCGAATTTCGTGCAAATCGGACAAAGAGTCTAAGAGGAGTTCGAAAAAGTAGGTTTTATTCGATCATGATGTAATTGGTATCATTGTACTCGGCATGAACCACTGAATCTATCAAGACCAGTCTCACGACAGTAGGCAAAAGGAGTCGATCGCTGTTAGCATTTTTAGAAATAGCATTATAATTTCCAATCACAAGATGGCGCTGTCCTGAAACTTTTTTATTCCCATCAGAGCATGGTGCCAAAGACACATACCGAGTTTCCTAACGATATGCCAAGTCGTTTGAAAAATACAGCATTTTGACAAAATTCAAAATGGCCGACATCCGAAATGGCCGTCATAGGAATTTTTCATATCGTTGGACTCGCTATACTCCACTGAATCTAATGAGACTAATTTGATGATTTTATGACAAACTGTTCATAATTTATAATCAAAAATGTGCTTTTTTTCATAGCCCGTGACCACTAGGTGGCACTGTTCCGAAACTGAGCAGGCACCCTCAAGCCATGGTGCCTATGACAATACGTTCGGTACCATTTTATCATTGTTTTTTAGACTTATTTTAATGAAACTGCATGTACACTTTTTTATATGTATATATTATACAAGTTTTATGTGTTAACAGCATTTGTCAAGCTCAGCAGTTCAACCCTGTGTCAAAATAATTTAAATAAAAGCGATTGAAGCAAAAATAATTCTATTAAATGACTTTATGGGAAATACTGTATAACATTTTTAATAACTACAAATAAACATTTGGTCTCAAACCTGCTCATGAGAGATTTTAGGCGAAATCTGCAACCCTGTTACATGCAACCCTGTTACTTTTTCTGACAATTGCAACTTTGTTGTTTGTTATTTCTTGCTGTAATATTATATGTCAGAAAATAACACCGCCCCACAAATCAGGGTGTTAAACTGTATTCAGCTTCACATTTTGATAACAGGGTTGAAAAAAAAATATATAGAAAAATTGAAATAAAAGCAAATAGAAATAATATTTAGCAAATATTTCTGAGGTCCGACATATAATATTTTCTGAGACTTACACACCAACAAAAGTAACTATTTTACTTAAACTGCACGTCGTTTTGACGGCATTCTCCAAGCTGTGCAATTCAACACCGTTACCAAAGTTATTTAAAATAAAATTTATGAAAACAAATATTATTTGTTGGAATTCTGGACACTATAACTTATCAAAGATTAAACTAGCACGTAATGCCAAACTTGCTAAGCTATACGGAGAGATTTTAAGCTAAATCTTCAACCCTGTTATTTGCAATCCTGTTACACATTTTGGCATTTTTATTAAATATTGTATATTTTTATGTAATCTTTATATTTGTTAGTTATTATTGCTAGAAAATAACACAACCACATGATCAAAAAACATTTTAGCCTATTTTTAAGATTTATGCATTTCAAAGCATTACGGAGATATACTGTCACGTCCATTTTGGCGTGTTCTTTGTCGAATTCGTTGAAGCGCCATTCGAAAACGGTATTGTTTATCAAAATTCTGTGAATGGCTTTTTGTCGGGAGTGCATCTAGATGATGCGGGCCAATTTTCGTGCAAATCGGACAAACGGCCAAGTACGAGTTTGAAAAAGTAGGTTTCGCAGAAAATTAAAATTGGCCGACGTCCAAAATGACCAACATAGGAATTTTTCATATCGTTGGACTCGATATACACCACCGAAACTAATGAGACCAATTTGATAATTTTATGACAAACTGTTCAGAATTTATAAGCAAAAATTTGCTTTTTTTATAGCCCGTGACCACTAGGTGGCACTGTTCCGAAACTGAGCAGGCACCCTCGAGCCATGGTGCCTATGACAATACGTTTGGTAACATTTTATCATTGTTTTTTAGACTTATTTTAATGAAACTGCATGTACACAAGTTTTATATGTGTTAACAGCATCTGTCAAGCTCAACAGTTCAACCCTGTGTCCAAAATAATTCAAATAAAAGTGATCAAAACAAACATAATTCTATTAAATGACTGTATGGGAAATACTGAATAAACTCTGTTATTTGCAATCCTGTTACACATTTTGGCATTTGTATTAAATATTGTATATTTTTATGTAATGTTAGTTAGTGTAACATTATTTGTTAGTTATTATTGCTAGAAAATACAATAAAAAATATTTTAGCCTATTTTTAAGATTTTTGCATTTTAATTCCATAGCAAAATTCTGTCTAATATATCTAATGCAAGTTATTTTATTTTGTCAATTTAATTTGGTCGAATTTTATGAAATGCAAATGTGCAAATCTTATATATCAATATAAACTGTTTTCAGTCCCAAGTTTTGGTAACAGGATTGAAAATTATTAACTAAAATATTTTATTTGACTTTTCTTAATTGGAGAGTCACACTTATTTCAGGCGGTTCAAATGCATTCAGTGCATGTAACCGTGTCTTTGTTTGGCCTTTGAATCAGGGTTACACCTTAAGACTAGAGTGAGATGTTTGCCCTCGGGGGTAAAAGGTTGCCATTTGAGTGCTGGGAAGCGCCCGCCGCACTGTTATGGGCACAACACAAGCCAGAACCATAGCAACAGCAGAAGTGTGAAAATGAAAACAAGTATAAATGATTGTCTTTTAAACATCACACAACGATCATGAAGCCTAAAAACACGATCTGTCAGAAAGTGTCAAATATACAGACCTTGACAAGGGCACGTTTCAGTTTGAGTCAAGTGGAGGGCAATCATGATGGGTTTGGGTATTAATACATGAATTATTAATCAATTTATCTTTATTTACAGTGGCACCAAAAACTATTAGCACTTTAAAATGTATGAATGTCAATGCATTAGATAACCGATTATGAAAGTGTCATTTATTTGTAAATAAAAACGGCACAAACTCAGTGTTCAGTAGAATTAATGTTGAGTTCCTCGAGTGGGAATTTAAGGGAAAATTACTTTGTACATCCACTAAAATCTCCAGAACGCCAGTTGATTAAAAGTCATTGAGCAAAAGTGAAGCTCATTTTTTCATTTGTTTGCTTTAGTATTTTCTGTTCTTTTTTAACACATTTTATGTGGTTTAAGTGTACGATTACACTGTATGAAGCTGTGCTTTAATATTTGACATTTAGTTTTACTTAGATTATCTGAATGAGCTCTTTTAAATAGCGTAACAAAACAAATTTCAAAATTGCAAAAAAACAAAACAAAAAAACAACAAAAAAACAATATATATATAAATATATAACTTTTACAAAAAATGTTTTTTATTTTTTCAAAATGTTTTTTTTGCAATTTTGGCATTTTTTTGTGTTAGATTATCTGAATGATATTTTTTAAATAGTGTAACACAAAAAAAAGTCAATTGAAACAAACAAAAAAACAAAAAAAAAATTGCAAAAAAAACAAAAACAAAACAAAACAATATATATATATATATATATATATAAAACTTTTTCTAGTTTTTTTGAATTTTTTCAAAAAAAAATTATTTGCAATTTTGGCATTTTTTTGTGTTAGATTATCAGAATGATCTCTTAAATAGTGTAAAAAATTCAAAATTGCAAAAAACAAAAAAAACAAACAAAAAAAACTATATATATATATATATAAATTTAATGATCTCTTTTAAATAGTGTAACACAAAAAAAAAAATCTAAATTGCAAAAAACAAAAAACAAAATATATATAAAACGTTTTCAAATTTTTTTTTTTTTTTTTTCAAAAAAATATTTTTTTGCAATTTTGGCATTTTTTTGTTGTACACTGTTTATAAGAGATCATTCAGATAATCTAACACAAAAAATGCCAAAAATGCAAAAATTGCAAATATATATATATATATATATATATATATATATATATATATTTTTTTTTTTTTTTTGTTTGTTTTTTTTTCCCACTGAAGTTTCAATAACATTTAAAAGCTGTTTCACTAAAATGCATTAACTTATGATAATCACTCAAACTCTTAAGTTGTGCAGTTGAATCATCTTGAGCCAATCAGAGGAAGAAATAATTTTGTTTCTAGGACTCACGGTTCAAAAGTTATTAACATAAACGTGGGTGCAAGTTTGGGCAGTTGGTGGCGCTAGAGGGTTTGAGGTAGAGACGTCAAATTTGCTGTGGTAACATATCAGACTATCCTCTATCTGTGTGCCAAATTTCATAACTTTCCCGCAAGCGGTTCAATAGGCTGCCATAGACTCAGAAGCGGAATAATAATAATAATAATAATAAAAACACTAACGAAAACAATAGGGTTCAAGCCGCGAACACAACCAAACATATAATCAAAAATTGTTTATATATATATATATATATATATATATATATATATTAGGGCTGTCAATCGATTAAAATGTCATCCAATTAATTACATGGTGTCCCGATTAATTAATCGCGATTAATCGCATTTAATCGCATATACAAATATTTGCTGAGAAAGCCCCTCATATAACAATAATTCAATATAAAATGATGAAATAATCTTTAAATATTTAAAAATTATATTATTTATTTATATATATATATATATATATATATATATATATATATATTTATACTCAGATAATTAAAATGCATTTCATTCCTGTAGCAGAAGAGTTCATCATTAATAAGACGTAATAATACAATGTATTGTTTACTACCATATTATTGATCATAAGTCTTCTTCCTTCACTGTATAAACTGTGTGTTGCTCATACAGCTGAAGTGTCACTTACTGCCCCCTGGAGTAAACAGGTGGTACTACAAGCATTTCTCAGGAATCTTCCTTATTACGGTCCGTGGGCGATTAATTGCGTTAATTTTTTTAACGTGTTATTTTTAATACAATTAATCACACTGAAATAATACATTAAATCGACAGCCCTAATATATATATATATATATATATATATATATATATATATATATATATATATATATATATCGTTTTTTAAAAAAAAAATTTTTTTATGGTTTAAGTACCAAAAGAGACCAGAGGTGTGTAAGAGTGTTTTTTTGTTTTGTTTTATTTTTTGCACTTCCATAAATGATAAAATTCTTTATTATTATTTGATACGAATATGCATTTAAGGGTTAAATATGTGATACATTCTTAAAGCTGAAGTGTGCTTCTAAAACCGATCTCCTGACCACTCCCCTTGCCTTTCATTGGTCAAAAAAACAGTCCCGCCCCTACTGATTCAATGCTGTTGTATTGGGCTAGTGGTGCGTTTACCATGCTTGATTAAAAATCAACACACTGAACGGACTGTATGTCAAATTAAACAGCATCTGATTAATCTACCTTGACTAAAGTACACAGTAACTCCTTTAATCCACTTGCTTGTAATAGCATGCATGCAAAATTATTACAACATAAGTGTCATTTAAAATGGTTAATTCAATGGCTATTAAAAAACGAATGTTGACCGTGCACAACTACTGACAAACACGATCAGCATTTCCGTTTTTCTCTACATGCCAAAAACTCTAATTTGGTTGTTACAGGTTGGCATCAAATGCCCAGTGTACTTGGCCTGGTATGCAGTCTGTTTGATGCTGTTGTTCCAGACCAGCGTTACTGGAACTTTGATGCCAACCATGAGAGAACATCAGCAGAAAGGAGCACTTACTCTGCACAGCCTCGATCGAGGGAAACACAGTACCTTGCATACCTGCGGGACCAAAATCTTGCCTGGTGAGGAAGATGGCATGGTCGTGATGCTCGGCGTGATCGGGGTCGTGTCTCTGCTGGGTGTTTGCCCAGCGACACACCTGCTCCAGACTTCGAGACGGATTCCCACGTTCAATCAGACTGATAGACTAAAAACAATAGATAGAAAACAAACAAATCAAGACTAAAATACACGTGCTTGCTTCTCCAGAGGTGTGTGGCAGGTCTGTTCTGATGAGGTCAAGAGGGAAAAAACTATGCTTAATAATTACAAAAATGTATTCAAAAATGCAAAAAAGAAACGTTGTCCTGAGTAGTTCTTTCTGGAGAAATACTACAATATAATAATAATAATATTTGAAGTCAGGTGATTTAACCAACATGTGCTGTAGTAAATAATGACAGTCAAATGTGAGATTTTATCATATCATTAAATATCAATATTTTGACATTTTAATAAAAATGCACCTTTTGTTCAGGTCATTGGGTTTAACCCTAAGAAAACATCTTGATATTCTTGAGTCCAAAATTAATGAGATTATTTTCATTACTTAGTCAAAAATATTTTTACCTTGGGAAATTATTATTGAAATTAATTTATAATAACAAAATCATTTTAATAACATTTACTTGATGGTTATACCAGATGATAATGGTTATTATTATTATTAAGAGTCAACAATCATTAGTAAATGATTAATTCATGTTCAGATTGTTTTTACTTTACAATAAGGTCCAGAAATATGCATTATAAATACTTAATTATCATTATTAATCATTAATTAAGAGCAAACTATCATTAGTTAATGATTAATTAATGTTCAGATGGTTTCTACTTTACAATAAGGCACATTAATATGCATTATAAATACTTAATTATCATTAATTAAGAGTAAACTATCATTAGTTAATGATTAATTAATGTTCAGATGGTTTCCACTTTACAATAAAGTTCATAAATATGCATTATAAATACTTAATTATCATTATTTATCATTAATTAAGAGTAAACTATCATTAGTTAATGATTAATTAATGTTCAGATGGTTTCCACTTTACAATAAGGTTCATAAATATCATTATAAATACTTAATTATCATTATTTATCATTAATTAAGAGTAAACTGTCATTAGTTAATGATTAATTAATGTTCAGATGGTTTCCACTTTACAATAAAGTTCATAAATATGCATTATAAATACTTAATGATCATTATTAATCATTAATTAAGAGTAAACTATCATTAATTAATGTTCAGATTGTTTTTACTTTACAATAAGGTTCATAAATATGCATTATAAATACTTAATTATCATTATTAATCATTAATTAAGAGTAAACTATCATTAGTTAATGATTAATTAATGTTCAGATTGTTTTTACTTTACAATAAGGTCCATAAATATGCATTATAAATGCTTAATTATCATTATTTATCATTAATTAAGAGTCAACTATCATTAGTTAATGATTAATTAATGTTCAGATGGTTTTTACTTTACAATAAGGCACATTAATATGCATTATAAATACTTAATTATCATTAAGAGTAAACTATCATTAGTTAATGATTAATTAATGTTCAGATGGTTTCCACTTTACAATAAAGTTCATAAATATGCATTATAAATACTTAATTATCATTATTTATCATTAATTAAGAGTAAACTATCATTAGTTAATGATTAATTAATGTTCAGATGGTTTCCACTTTACAATAAGATTCATAAATATGCATTATAAATACTTAATTATCATTATTTATCATTAATTAAGAGTAAACTGTCATTAGTTAATGATTAATGTTCAGATGGTCTTTACTTTACAATAAGGTTCATAAATATGCATTATAAATACTTAATTATCATTATTAATCATTAATTAAGAGTCAACTATCATTAGTTAATGATTCATTAATGTTCAGATTGTTTTTACTTTACAATAAGGTCCATAAATATGCATTATAAATACTTAATTATCATTATTTATCATTAATTAAGAGTAAACTATCATTAGTTAATGATTAATTAATGTTCAGATGGTTTCCACTTTACAATAAAGTTCATAAATATGCATTATAAATACTTAATTATCATTATTTATCATTAATTAAGAGTAAACTATCATTAGTTAATGATTAATTAATGTTCAGATGGTTTTTACTTTACAATAAGGTTCATAAATATGCATTATAAATACTTAATTATCATTATTTATCATTAATTAAGAGTAAACTATCATTAGTTAATGATTCATTAATGTTCAGATGGTTTTTACTTTACAATAAGGTTCATAAATATGCATTATATATACTTAATTATCATTATTTATCATTAATTAAGAGTAAACTATCATTAGTTAATGATTAATTAATGTTCAGATGGTTTTTACTTTACAATAAGGTTCATAAATATGCATTATATATACTTAATTATCATTATTTATCATTAATTAAGAGTAAACTATCATTAGTTAATGATTAATTAATGTTCAGATGGTTTTTACTTTACAATAAGGTTCATAAATATGCATTATATATACTTAATTATCATTATTTATCATTAATTAAGAGTAAACTATCATTAGTTAATGATTAATTAATGTTCAGATGGTTTTTACTTTACAATAAGGTTCATAAATATGCATTATATATACTTAATTATCATTATTTATCATTAATTAAGAGTAAACTATCATTAGTTAATGATTAATTAATGTTCAGATGGTTTCTACTTTACAATAAGGCACATTAATATGCATTATAAATACTTAATTATCATTAAGAGTAAACTATCATTAGTTAATGATTAATTAATGTTCAGATGGTTTCCACTTTACAATAAAGTTCATAAATATGCATTATAAATAATTAATGATCATTATTAATCATTAATTAAGAGTAAACTATCATTAGTTAATGATTAATTAATGTTCAGATGGTTTTTACTTTACAATAAGGCACATTAATATGCATTATAAATACTTAATTATCATTATTTATCATTAATTAAGAGTCAACTATCATTAGTTAATGATTAATTAATGTTCAGATGGTTTTTACTTTACAATAAGGTTACAATAATATGAATTAACATTAAAGATGCACTGATCATTGTTAGTTAACATTAACTAATGTTAAAACCTTATTGTAAAGTTTTACCACCTAAGCAACTATTTCTGCCTAATTAGTGCTCGCTGTATCAACCCGGTACGTTGGTTGACCTGGCATACTGGCAGACTAACTTCTCTGCATTTTCTTAAAACACTGTTGTGTTTTGCCATGTGTCAAGTTATTTATTCAGCCAATGGGGAAGGTTTTCCGAACAGGCCTGATGGACGTGTGCTGACAAAGAACACGTGCCCATGTTTATACATGAGCGTAAAATGCCATGTGCTGGTATAATGCAGCGGCAATTAAAAATACATTTTACATCAAAGTATAAACACAAGCATTCATAAAATCACATCTCTGAAGTGACACATATAGAAAAATCAATCTGCTGTAATGAATGAATGCAGCATCTTGTGTGTAATGAGGCCATACGTGGGCTGGATTGGCGTGTTGCTGCATTCATGCTGGCATACGGTGTCAGCATTAATCTTTCAGCGAGCACGACAGAGTCAAGTGGAATGCTTTAATGACTGCTGGGAAGCAGGGCGACACACACACACACACACACACACACACACACACACACACACACACACACGGATACTCGTATGAAAGCACACACACACAGTTTAAAAGCCCTTCTGGATTCACAACAAACTCGAGAGTTACTCATTACTGGATGTAAATCTCTCTCAGTGACTGTGTTTACATGCACAAGGAATATTCACTTTAAAAATCCTGTTAATTTATGGTAAAAAATGGCCGCTGTGGTTGTCAAAAAATTTGCTGTCATTTTGGTGCCTATGTTTTATAGTTCACTACCAAATGTATCATTAAATAATGCAATAAGCATTAAATAAACTACATAAATAGTGACTCGCCTCAATGTCAGAGGACGAATCACAGTTGCCTCCGCGTCTGAGACCGTCAATCCGCGCATCTTATCACGTGAGTTGTTGAGCGTGTTACCACGGAGACGTAGCATGTGTGGAGGCTTCACGCTATTCTCTGCGGCATCCACGCACAACTCACCACACGCCCCGCCGAGAGCGAGAACCACATTATAGCGACTATGAGGAGGTTACCCCATGTGACTCTACCCTCCCTAGCAACCTGGCCAATTTGGTTGCTAAGGAGACCTGGCTGGAGTCACTCGCCACACGCCCCACCGAGAGCGAGAACCACATTATAGTGACCACAAGGAGGTTACCCCATGTGACTCTACCCTCCCTAGCAACCGGGCCAATTTGGTTGCTAAGGAGACCTGGCTGGAGTCACTCGCCACACGCCCCACCGAAAGCGAGAACCACATTATAGCGACCATGAGGAGGTTACCCCATGTGACTCTACCCTCCCTAGCAACCTGGCCAATTTGGTTGCCTAGGAGACTGGAGTCACATCAGTTAAATCTCTAAAAAAAAAATCACATTTTTAACAATATTTTACTATAAAATTACATATATTGTCTTATTAAACATAATTTTTCATTATAAATTGTATTCTTCAGAATGTAATCGTTATTTGATTATAAATGCATCGTGTAAATTGGTGCAAAAATGCCACTCCACAAAACTGGACTTCAAAGATTTCTTACCAGCTGAGATTTTGTTGCATGTCACAGCATTTGCGGCTTCGGTTTCAATGACTTGTTACTGTAAACTTAATGAGAGCATGCAATGAAGTATGCAAAACTTTCTACACACCTGCCGGTATCCCACCAAAATCATCCGCACCAGCACGATGTTGATGTTTGTTCCCAGAGATTCATCGTGATAGATTTCATCAACCTGTGTGACACAGAGAAAACCGTCAGACCATCCTGATATCTGAACAGCTGATATACACACATAAACACTTTTACAGTCCCTCAGAAACATCATGCATGTCTAAAACATTGATGAACATGATTACAGCCAGAGCAAGCCGTTGCATGGCACAGACAGTAAAATAACGTCTATTCTGATTTCATGTTGACAACATTTTCTGCTGCTCCCCAGAAACTCTTTGGAGGCTGAGAAGCTTTTAAGCCTCTTTTGGCATCGTTACAATCATCATACTGCCAACAGCTCATATTTTGTGTAACGCTGAGTGAAGTTTGGGTTATGAAGACAGAAACTAGACAAACACAGCTGTCAACAATCACTAAAAGAACGAGACACTAACAATGGCAACGCTAATGCAAACAAGCTGCAAGCAATAAAAAGTGTAAATGCAGCATTGATGGGCGTGCACTAACATGTTATACGACTACAGTAATCATCCAGTATTATTGTATATATTTAGACCTTTTGTTGGGATAACAAACAGAAACAACACTATATAATTCCATTTTCACATTCCATGCAAAAGTCGCCACGATGCACGGGTGATGTGGGTGGTTGCCAGGTAAATGTGATGTTTGGAACAACATGAGGGTGAGTAATGCTTTTTTGGGTGATGCATTAATTTTACGTGATGCTGAGGATTCCTTCTGTGCTTTGAGGACGTGCAAAAAATCAGACTCAGTGAACTCTCTTAACCCATTTGTTTCTCGTGGTAAATCGTCTTCTTAAGAAACTGTCAATCATTCACCACAGTTTGCGATTATGCAATGCAAAAAATTCTGGTTTTATGCCACAGTCTCGTGCATATACACGGTTAATGAATCTCTGATGTGGAACTGAAATAAAACTGTCAACTGCATCAATCTGAACACGTACAATTCAGTCGCTACACATTACATGCAATACATTGTAGCAATGACGGCCAATGAGCACCTTTCCTCTCTCTGTCTCTTAACTTCCGCTGATTTAATGAGCTTCAGTACATGACACACTGAAAAATACTACCTGGTGTAATCCATAAAAGTACTTTTCATCCTTTCAAAAGCATTTCTGTTCTGCTCGATTTGAGATTGTCGCAGTTTGTTGCAAATGAAAAAGTTAAAATATGACGCAACGAGCTACACCTGCTAAAAATGACTTCGTTGGTCTGCAAACCCAACCAAAACCTCTCTAAAGTCAGCAAACCAGAACAGCCTGACTAGACTGGAAGAGCTGTTACGGCAAGCAAACTTTGCATTTTGCCAGAACTTTGAAGCTCCAAAAAGCACATAACGGCAGCATAAAAGTAATCCATATGGTTTAATCCACGTCTTCAGAAGTGATATGATAGATGTGGGTGAGAAACAGAGCAATATTTAAGTCCTTTTGTTTTTTTTTTTAACAATAAGATCTCCTCCCTGCCCAGTAGGTAGCGATATGAACAAAGAACAAAATGTGAAAGTGAAAGTGGAGATTTATAGTAAAAAAAGGACTTAAATATTGAACTGTTTCTCACCCACACCTATCATATCACTTCTGTAGACACGTATTAAACCATACGGATTACTTTTATGCTGCTTTTATGTGCTTTTTGGAGCTTCAAAGTTCTGGTCACCATCCACTTGCATTGTATGGACCTACAAAGCTGAAATATTTTCTAAAAATCTTAATTTGTGTTCTGCAGAAGAAAGACAGTCAAACACACCTAGGATGGCATGAGGGTGAATAAATGATGAGAGAATTTTCATTTTTGGGTGTACTGTCCCTTTAAAAGGTTAAAGGTCAAGATGAAACGGCTGCACAACTAGTCCGCGGTTTGGAGAGAAGATTATGTTGCATTTGCGGTTTATACTGCGATATGATATGCATTTATCATATCACTGGATTGGTGGTGGTGTTGTCGGCCAAAGCACAGATCACTGGTAATCAGAAGGTTGCTGGTTCGACCCCCACAGCCTCCACCATTGTGTCCTTGAGTAAGACACTTAACTCCAGGTTGCTCCGGGGGGGTTGTCCCTGTAATAAGTGCACTGTAAGTCACTTTGGTGGTGGTGTAGTGGTCTAAAGCACATAAATGGTAATCAGGAGGTTGCTGGTTTGACCACAGCCACCACTATTGTGTCCTTGAGTAAGACACTTAACTCCAGGTTGCTCCGGGGGGATTGTCCCTGTAATAAGTGCACTGTAAGTCACTTTGGATAAAAGCGTCTGTCAAATGCATCAATGTGTAAATGAAGCGATCAGTCGGGAGTGCAAGAGTTGATGCCGTCTGACGTGTCCCTGTGAGTCAGTAAACCCCCTCCAGGCTAATTTACTTCAGTTAAAAGCCTCGTATCATGAGGAATCAATCTTCAGATCTTCTGAGATCCTATGAAAACATTGTAGCTTCCAGAACTCAAAGCTTCCTCAGCAGTCTGCAATATTTTCCCTCCTCTGTGATGAAAACATATTTGTAAACATGTGTCTGAATTTATGAGGTGTGAGCTTGTCTGCAAAAGGCACCAGTGAGCTCACCTGCAGAACACAAACACACATCATGCCATCCGTCAAGGGCTATAGTGAATGTCTGACAGCCACCAGGACATAAAAACACATTTGTCTTTCGCTGACATGAGGTGAACGGAACATGCCGGAGGTAATAAGGCCGTATTATTGAGTCAAGGACTCCGCTGACCTCAAACCAGGTCTGAAGTGTTTATAAGTAGGCCCAGTTTTTTTGAAATCTGTATTTAACTGTGGCAGGGGGGAGGATGGGGTCCGCACACCCGACCCCTAATCAGGCTAATCGAGCCTCAGAGAGGGATAAAGGCCGACTGGAGATGGCAGTGACAGAGAGAGAGAGTTACAGACAGCTGTCCGACACCCGTGTGTGTGTTTTGTCTTTTTGGTTGTTTATTAAACTATAATTTATATCGTAAAGCCGGTTCTCGCCGCCTCCTTTCCACTTAATATTTTTACACTGGTGCCGAAATCCGGGAGGAGTTGGGATGCGCCGTAGTGGAGTCACGACCATCCACCCCAACGGAGCAGCCGCGGCCATCCGCCGGGGGACGGAGGAGGCCGGATGCCGACCGCGAGGGGAGGAGGGGCTCCCAATCAACCGCCTGGAGCGGTTACCACTTCCAGGGGCGGGGGAGACCCCTACCGTCCACCAAAAATGTAGTGGGTGTTCCGTCTGCCAGGGGTCGGAGGTCTGCTTCCGATCCGCCCAGGGAGGCGAGGCTGTCGTCCATTAGCGGGTGGAGGAGTGGCCGAAGCTACAGCGAATCGGAGAACCGGCAGTAAGCGTTTTTTTTCTCTCTCTCTCTCTCTGTCTCTCTCTCTCTCTCTCTCTCTCTCTCTCTCTCTCTCTCATCTCTCTCTCTCTCTAGCTCTCTCTCTCTCTCGCTCTCTCTCTCATCTCTATCTCTCTCTTGCTCTCTCTCTCTCTCTCTTTGTCTCTCTCTCTCGCTCTCTATCCTCTCTATCTCTCTCATCTCTCTCGCTCTCTCCCTCTCTCCCTATTTTTTTAATGGTGTGTTTCAGGCTTGTTTATACTTAAAAGTGCAGCGTTACACTCCAAATCTTGTTTCTTTCTGGTTATTTTTGGGCTTTTGGTTGAACAATAAACTGCATGTGGGATTTGATTTATTTAGGACTCTTTGTCTGTGCCCGTCATAGTAAGGAAAGGAAAATAAATGTTAAACCTGCATCTCTTTGCTTTCACAACACTCGAGAACCGCTTCGAAATCGCTGAAAACTGCTTATCATGAGCACTCACATTTTCTTCCTAAAATGCACAAATCTACTTTAATGAGTGATATGACACTTGTAGCGTGTATAATGCTAGCATCAAACGATGCACTGAGGCTAACCATCTAGTACAAGAACAATAAATCACATGGAAATACATTTGAAGTTTAATAGTGACCCCGAAAGCTCCACAGGGATGCCAATTTGGGCGTACAGTCCTGTCCAATATGTCCACTAATGTTGAATATATCCAGCGTACAGCATCACATCAATACAGGACAAAACCTGGCCCATTTAACACACCGTCAACAACACCAGCATTGTGCGGAGGCGGCCCACTGGCTTTGTGCAGAACGCTTGTCCAAAACTCAGTCTCCAGGTGGTACGACACCCACAATGCCGAGCAGAGAAGCTTAACGACAGAGCCGAAAGTGATTTGCCTCATTTGTGTATTCTACACACACACACACACACACACACACACACACAAAACACCAGTACTGAATGAAAACCAATAGTATTCCTCAATCTCTCTCCAATAGTGTAGCACAATCAAAATGGCGAAATTGCAAAATTCTCACTTTTTTGCATTTCCATACAAAAATAATAGTATTATTTTTTATTTAATATCTCTAAAAGTTTACTATCACAGTGTATATATTATTAAAAGAGATATGAGGATATTCTATATTTCTATATTCATACAAATAAACATTTCACTATAAAAAACGATCGCATTGATTTTCTGTGCAAGAATGGCGAATTATCAGCAGTGAGGGGGGGATCTGGGACCCCCATATAAGGCATTAGGGACCCCCATAAGAAGTACAAAATAGACTTAGTGGGGTCCCCAAGTATTGCAGCAAAAGGCGATTATTTTGATAATCGATTAATCTAACGATTATCAGAAAGATTATTCGCCTGTTTGCGATTATTGCGGCGCTTAGTCGATTATTCGCGCTTATTGCGCCGATTATTCGCCTAATCGCGCTTATTTTGGCGCTTACTCGCCTATTCTCGATTATTGCGCCGATTATTCGCCTATTCACGCTTATTGCGGCGCCTATTCGCGCTTAGTGCGGCGCTTATTCGCATATTCTCGATTATTGTGCCGCTTATTCGACCTGTTCTCGATTATTGTGGCGCTTATTCGACCTGTTCTCGATTATTGCGGCGCTTATTCGACCTGTTCTCGATTATTGCCGAGATTATTCGCCTATTCTCGATTATTGCGCCGCTTATTCGCCTATTCGCGATTATTGCGGCGCTTATTCGCCTATTCTCGATTATTGCGGCTCTTATTCGCCTGTTCTCAATTATTGCGGCGCTTATTCGCCTGTTCTCGATTATTGCGGCGCTTATTCGCCTATTCGCGATTATTGCGGCGCTTATTCGCCTATTCGCGATTATTGCGGCGCTTATTCGCCTAGTCGTGATTATTGTGGCGCTTACTCGCCTATTCTCGATTATTGCGTCGATTATTCGCCTATTCGCGCTTATTGCGGCGCTTATTCGCCTATTCTCGATTATTGTGGCGCTTATTCGCCTGTTCTCGATTATTGTGGCGCTTATTCGCCTGTTCTCGATTATTGCCGAGATTATTCGCCTATTCGCGCTTATTGCGGCGCTTATTCGCCTATTCTCGATTATTGTGGCGCTTATTCGCCTGTTCTCGATTATTGCCGAGATTATTCGCCTATTCTCGATTATTGCGCCGCTTATTCGCCTATTCGCGCTTATTGCGGCGCTTATTCGCCTATTCTCGATTATTGTGGCGCTTATTCACCTGTTCTCGATTATTGCCGAGATTATTCGCCTATTCTCGATTATTGCGCCGCTTATTCGCCTATTCGCGATTATTGCGGCGCTTATTCGCCTATTCGCGATTATTGCGGCGCTTATTCGCCTGTTCTCAATTATTGCCGCGATTATTTGCCTATTCGCGATTATTGCGGCGCTTATTCGCCTGTTCTCGATTATTGCCGCGATTATTCGCCTATTCGCGATTATTGTGGCGCTTATTCGCCTATTCTCGATTATTGTGGCGCTTATTCGTCTATTCTCGATTATTGTGGCGCTTATTCGCCTGTTCTCGATTATTGCCGAGATTATTCGCCTATTCTCGATTATTGCGCCGCTTATTCGCCTATTCTCGATTATTGCGCCGCTTATTCGCCTATTCTCGATTATTGCGGCGCTTATTCACCTGTTCTCAATTATTGCCGCGATTATTCGCCTATTCGCGATTATTGCGGCGCTTATTCGCCTATTCGCGATTATTGCGGCGCTTATTCGCCTAGTCGCGATTATTTTACCGCTTACTCTCATACTCTCATTTATGGCGCCGATTTTTCGCCTATTCACGATTATTCGCCTATTCGCGCTTATTGCGGTGCTTATTCGCCTATTCTCGATTATTGCGCCGCTTATTCGCCTATTCTCGATTCTTGCGGCGCTTATTCGCCTATTCGCGATTATTGCGGCGCTTATTCGCCTATTCGCGATTATTGCGGCGCTTATTCGCCTGTTCTCGGTTATTGCGTCAATTATTCGCCTATTCTCGATTATTGCGGCACTTATTCGCCTGTTCTCGATTATTTCCGCGATTATTCACCTATTCACGCTTATTGCCACGATTATTCGCCTATTCGCGCTTATTGCGGCACTTATTCGCCTATTCACGATTATTTCACCACTTATTCGCCTGTTCTCGATTATTTCACCACTTATTCGCCTGTTCTCAATTATTTCGGCGCTTATTCGCCTGTTCTCGATTATTCGCCTTTTGGCGATTATTCGCCTATTCAGGCTTATTGCGGTGATTAATCGTCAGCTCTTAGCCGATTATTCGGCTTGTTCCACAACAAGAGTATTAACTTATTTGGTATTTTCGCATTATAATTGCCTCATACTTTGCGATCTACATCACATCATTAGAGTTTAATGTGATCTCATATTACGTTAAATGAGATCAAACGACTACTCGACCATTTGCAGAGTGTACAGTAAATTTCGAGAATTAATTATTAACAATACATTATATTAAGTTTTTTTATAGGCTAACTGCCATGTCTCTGTGAAATGTAAACGCCCCACATCTAAAGACCGCTAAGCGCATGACATCGTTGACATGACGGCTAGCTTGGCGCCGCTCCGGGGAAGCTAACTTTAGCTAAAAAGTCGCTTACTTATTGTTCATTATTAATAGCCCTGTTTATACGGGGGTGCTGGAGATTGCGATGAAGATGAATGACAGCTTTTTGGTGATTATAAAGGGAGCGCTCGTTGTGCGCTTTCTATGCTAGTCTGCGGACTGACTCGCTCATAACCACCACCGCCACCTACTGGCATATAATGTAACTGCACTCTAATAAATATAATATCTAATAAACTAGTTTCATGCATTTAAACAAGTCTTTTATTATTAGAACAAACATTATTATCACAAAGTGTCACATCAATCATCCAGTTGTTTTTAGGGTAGTAAATGCTACATTAGTAAATAATTTAGCAAGGATGCATTAAATTGACCAAATTGACAGTAAAGACATTTATAATGTTACAAAAGATTCTATTTCAGATAATTGATGTTCTTTTGAACCTTTTATTCATCACTGTTTTCAGCATTGATAATTATCAGAAATGTTTCTTGAACAGCTTTTACGGGTCTTCGAGTGCCTTATATTTAGTCCCCTGGTGTATTTGACCGTGTCACAATCTAAATCCAGCATTACTCGGAGTAAGCCATTTAAAAGAAGAATAGTAGCTTATCTCTCAGATCAGATTATCAGTATTCCTTATGCGTGTGCACATACATAAATACATGCCATTTCTCACTCAAGGTGGCGCTGTTGTTTCAATGATTGACTGGATTTATTTTGGACATTGCTATTTGATGAAGAAACAACATGGAAGTAAACTAGAGCAAGTTTAACACGTGCACCGAGTGATTTGACTATTGTCATTTGGGTATGCCAATGAAATTATGTAAATTTTGCATTTATTTAGACTCATTAAGTGCCTGTGAAAATACATACAGTATCTGTTACGTATGTGTATCTTATGTGTAGCTCAATATGTGTTTGACAGCCAGTTTTGTGAGTATCTCAGCGAGTATTGACGCTGACTAGCACACCTGGAGTCGTGAGTTTGAATCCAGGGCGTGCTGAGTGACTCCAGTCAAGTCTCCTTAGCAACCAAATTGTCCCGGTTGCTAGGGAGGGTAGAGTCACATGGGGTAACCTCCTCGTGGTGGTGATTAGTGGTTCTCTCAATGGGGCGTGTGGTGAGTTGTGTGTGGATCGTGGAGAGTAGCATGAGTCTCCACATGCTGTGAGTCTCCGCGGTGTCATGCACAACGAGTCACGTGATCAGATGCAAGGATTGACGGTCTCGGAATCGGACGCAACTGAGACTCGTCCTCCGTCACCTGGGTAGAGGCGAGTAACCGCGCCACCATGAGGACCTGCTAAGTAGTGGGAATTGGGCATTTCAAAATTGGGAGAAAAGGTGTTAGGAATGTACTGGATCTAGTCGATCCCCATTTCCCCGGTGCCGTCTTTCTATCTCTGTGCCCAGTGAGGTGCAGTCGTGAGTCTGAGTCTCTGGAGACTTCGCGAAGGAAGTAGAAAGAACAACAACACACAGTGGTTTGTATTCAGTCTACTCGAAGTTTAATTGTAGCAAGCATGTAATTTATATTCTTCATGAGACAATGAACAACCAATAGAAAGCGACAGTTTTAGACTCGTGATCAAAGGGGGGTAAATTGGGTATTGTGGAATAATACTGGAACAGGGTCATTCAAATGCCTTCAGACATTATGCCATGTGACTGACCCTGTTCACCTCACGAGGACAAGTGTGACTTATTCACCTTTTCATAAATAGGCATGCTGCCGGAAAATGTGGAACATCATAAAGAGGAAGAGACCAGAATGGTCAGCAATTTTGCAGAGTATATTTGCAGAATATATATTGAGTAATACCATACGCACACACCCAAGGCGACAGGGCAACTGGCGTCAACTGAGCACACATACAGAGAAAATCAGAAGCATACATACAGCAGAACATTATGTACCATTTCATATTTCTCACAATGCCTCCTTTGATAAAAACAAGGCCATAAGCAGGCGATGATGAAAAATACAAGCAAAATGCAGAATATCACCATTAAGTAATGTTCAACATCAAGAAATCAACATCCCCATTGGCGCGGTCTTGTGACCTCATTACTATTTCAGAGATTTTTACCTTGCTCTGTGATTCTAGGATACATAAATAAATAAAAAGGCAACACAAAACCATCATAAAAGTAGTTAGCGAGCAGTGTTCCCTCTATATATACAGTATATATATTATATATCTGGCATTTCACGCAAGCTTCAGGAGATGGCAGGATTATCAGTGAATAATGAATGAGTGAATCATTTTGTGATTGACATATTTTGAAGACTTTTCATTGGTCGCTTTGAGCTATTTACAGATTTGGAATCGTGTGAATTACAACAGAATGACATTTTGGCGTGAACTATTCCTTGCCTGTGTTTTCAGGTTGGTTGTGTTGGACTCGTGAACTCTAGACTCCGTCAGGTCAGTCATTTGTCTAGCGGGGCTAATCGGACCACTGCGGCGGTCTTACGGTAACTGTTACGGAGTGAAACCAGCTCGCTGTGAAAATCTGACTGAAGGATTTTCTGAGGTAAGTAGATTAAGGAGGCAGGACCTGGTGGAACGTGTATTTAAAGGTTTTTCCTCTCTTTTGCTCTCTGGTAATCCCACCACAGACACGCCACAGTAACTGCTGGACGCCTGACAATGTTGAGTCACTAGGCCTATTTTAATGATGACCATTTAACCAAACTGCATGCACACAGAAAGTTTTGTGAAGGTGTAAATGAAGTTGCAAGCGATACTTAGCAATCCTTAATGCTTTGCATGAGTGTAATTCATGTGTCGTGTATTAACACAAAGTTGCTTTGCATTCTTCTGACTTGGCCGAAAACATTGCAAACCTGCAATCAGAGATATGCAAGCAAAGAAAGGGTTTAAAGAACAGGGTGGAATCACGACCCGCCGCCCTGCCACATTCCTCCCTCGTTCTCTCAGGCCGGGGAGCCATACTTGCCGGTTCTCCGATTTGCCGTAGCTTCCCTCTAATGGACGACAGCCACGCCTCCACGGGCGGATCTGAGGCGGATCGGAGGCAGACCTCCGGCACCTGGCAGACGGAGCGGCCCACCACGTTCTCAGGGAACAGAAGGGGTGGCAGCGGTTCTCCCTCTCCAGGCGGTCGGCCGGGAGCCCCTCCCCGCGCGCGGTTGGCGGCCCTCTCTTGACCCCGCCGCATTTAGCGGCTAGTAGGGGTCTCTTCCACCCCTGACAGCAGCCCTGACCGCTCCAGGCAGTTGTTTGTAATTTCAACAATTAAGAAATTAATTACAGTTTTTTGTAATTGTCGACAAAAATTGTCGAATAGTCGTCTGATTTCATAGAACACAACATGAGATGTTTTGAAACGCTAACGATGACGCAGGAGAGCAGCACTTCAGCTCACAGCGCAGACGCACTCCAAACTTTCCACACAGATTAAGCTGATGTAGATCGCAGAGTATTATAACACAAAAATGCTAAATAAGTAAATACAGAAGCAGTGTCGTCGTGAAATAAAGTGGAGCCGTACCCGCTGTTCTGCTTGAGCAAACCTTGCCCGTCAGAGCGTCTAAAATGGAAACACTGCGCCGTTATATTCTGTATTTAATGCATCAGTTATTAAAGTTCATATAATGAGGAAGCGGCCGGTATAAATAAGCACAAACTCTGAAACTGGCATTTGTCTGCGGTCAGAGCTGCTTATATGAGTCGCGAGAGAGTTACAAACTTCTCCCGGCTTATATACTGTCCCATGCGGAGACGCTCACCACCGGTGCGGAGACGCTAACACTGCCGCGGAGACGCTAATCACTACCGCGGAGACGCTCACCACTGGCGCGGAGACGCTAATCACTGCCGCGGAGACGCTAATCACTGGCGTAGAGACGCTAATTACTGGCACGGAGATGCTAATCACTGCCGCGGAGATGCTCATTACTGCAGCGGAGATGCTAATCACTGCCGCGGAGACGCTAATCACTGGCGTAGAGACGCTAATTACTGGCACGGAGATGCTAATCACTGCCGCGGAGATGCTCATTACTGCAACGGAGATGCTAATCACTGGCGCGGAGATGCTAATCACTGGCGTGGAGACGCTCATTACTGGCACGGAGATGCTAATCACTGCCGCGGAGACGCTAATCACTGGCGCAGAGATGCTCATTACTGGTGCGGAGATGCTAATCACTGGCGCGGAGACGCTCATCACTGGCGCGGAGATGCTAATCACTGGCGCGGAAACGCTAATCACTGGCGCGGAGACGCTAATCACTGGTGCGGAGACGCTCATCACTGGTGCGGAGACGCTCATCACTGGTGCGGAGACGCTTTTCCCTTTAATTCAGTGAATGTCATTGAGGTATTTTGTAAAAGATGATTTTGTCCTCTTTATTGTTATTAAGCACGTTTAATACGACCTTTTAAGTCGGGACACAAGCTGAATAATCAGTTAAGAGCTAACGATTAATCGCTGCAATAATCGACGAATAGTCGAATAATCGTTAGATTAATTGTTAGATTAGTCGATTATAAAAATAATCGTTAGTTCCAGCCCTATTTACTAGTTTACATTCCATTTTTTAATATCAATAATGGGAATTTCTGTGAAATACCAAGAATTAAAATTTTGACTAGTAAAATTTACCTTCGAATAAAGAATAATTTCAGATGTTTATTTGTTTCGTTTTTTTAGGATTAACCGAATTTGCTGGAAAATATCGCCTCGACCTCAAATATTAGCGTTTACAGAGTGCATGTGTGTGTGTGCGCAATCACTTACTATATTCATGAGCGTTAAGACGTAGTTCTGCACGTGTTCTTTGCCGTGGAAACGCACGACTGAGTCGTCCACAGCCAGCAGCACCTCAATGTTGTAGTTGTCTTTCTTCGCATGTCTGCGCTTGCGTTCGGTTTCGGATAATTTCTCCTCCACAATGTCGAGAGCGTTTGGCAGCTCAGCGATACCGAAGCTCGCCACTGAAAACACAACAAAAGCAGTTTAGATCAACATCAGACCATCAGCAGGTTTAATGATGGGACAAATATGCACTCTTACAGGGAATTATGAGATTAACACTATTGAGTAAACATTGGCATATAACAAATATGAGCAGTAATTCATCATGCCGGATGCTGCTCTTCATAATGCGCCACACATTCTCAAGTGGAGATGGTCAAGACTGCGGGCATGCCAATCTAGCACCCGCACTCTCTGCACCCACAGCCATGCACGTGTAATCCGGCAGTATGTGGTTTGAAGTTGTCCTGCTGGAAAATGCCGGGACGTCCCTGGAAAAGACGGTGCTGGATGGCAGTATATGTTGCTCCAAAATTCTTTACAATGAATGTGAATGGTGACTGAGACTCTCAGTCCATAACATTCTGCCTTTCATAACCTTTTGTGCCCTACACAATAAAGAACTTCATGTGATTTAGGAACAACGTGAGGGTGAGTAAATGGCAGAACTTAGATTTTTGGGTGAATTATTAATTTATGTTTTTAACGTATCTTTAACGTAAATTACGTTTGGTAATTTATTTATTTTTTTTCATGCTTTTTACATTTGGTAATTAATTTTTTTTATTTAACACTTTTTACGTTTGGTAATTAATTTTTTTTATTTAACACTTTTTACGTTTGGTAATTAATTCTTTTTATTTAACGCTTTTTACGTTTGGTAATTAATTTTTTTTATTTAACGCTTTTTACGTTTGGTAATTAATTTTTTTTATTTAACACTTTTTACGTTTGGTAATTAATTTTTTTTATTTAACACTTTTTACGTTTGGTAATTAATTTTTTTTATTTAACACTTTTTACGTTTGGTAATTAATTCTTTTTATTTAACGCTTTTTACGTTTGGTAATTAATTTTTTTTATTTAACGCTTTTTACGTTTGGTAATTAATTTTTTTTATTTCATGCTTTTTACGTTTGGTAATTAATTATTTTTATTTAACGCTTTTTACGTTTGGTAATTAATTTTTTTTATTTAACGCTTTTTACGTTTGGTAATTAATTTTTTTTATTTAACGCTTTTTACGTTTGGTAATTAATTTTTTTTATTTAACACTTTTTACGTTTGGTAATTAATTTTTTTTATTTAACACTTTTTACGTTTGGTAATTAATTCTTTTTATTTAACACTTTTTACGTTTGGTAATTAATTTTTTTTATTTAACACTTTTTACGTTTGGTAATTAATTCTTTTTATTTAACGCTTTTTACGTTTGGTAATTAATTTTTTTTATTTAACACTTTTTACGTTTGGTAATTAATTCTTTTTATTTAACGCTTTTTATGTTTAGTAATTAATTTTTTTTATTTAACGCTTTTTATGTTTGGTAATTAATTTTTTTTATTTAACACTTTTTATGTTTAGTAATTAATTTTTTTTATTTCATGCTTTTTACGTTTGGTAATTAATTATTTTTATTTAACACTTTTTACGTTTGGTAATTAATTCTTTTTATTTAACGCTTTTTATGTTTAGTAATTAATTTTTTTTATTTAACGCTTTTTATGTTTGGTAATTAATTTTTTTTATTTAACGCTTTTTATGTTTAGTAATTAATTTTTTTTATTTAACGCTTTTTATGTTTGGTAATTAATTGTATTTAATACAGGGGATTTTGCCGGCATTTTTTCAAAAATAAAACTAAACAATAATTTAATAGAATTGGGCCGTAAGCGCAGTTTATTTTCTCCCAGTATTGTGTATTTATTTTTAATTTAAAACATCTTTATGCACAGAAATGATTCTTTCCATCAGATTTATTTTGATGCGCTAAAACTTTTTTTCACAAATCCTTGGATGGAAACGCAGTTAATGATAAATATCATTATAACATCCCTCTAAATGCATAACTTAAGGTCAGATATCTCAGACAGCTGCAGGTCAAGTCTAATTCTATTCAAGCAAAAGAATGACACGCAGAGGTAAATATCTATACCATGAACAGGAACCAGATATTTAAAACCTTTGTATACACCTAAAGTCTGGGGACCACACTGTGGACAAAAGTAGTGACCTATTGTGGACATTTATGAGTCTCCAGAGGCGTCATTAGCTGGTCAGTGAACTCGCAAAATGATGCAATTCAGCAGTTTGCACCTCAGTGTCAGTCTTTGACTCTATTTCGAACACTTTAAATGAATGTCCATGAGACACAGTGCCAAAATAATGAGTTCAATGATAGTTTAGATCAGAGCTAAACAATAATCCATCTAGAGATTTTACAATAAAACACAGTTTGTCCCGATTTAAACGTTAAAATTATGACCTGAAATATCTCTGCTTACCTTCGTTCTGGAGGTCATCTTTTGTTCGACCCCGGTCTCTTTTGATGGCCGAACTTCTGTAGACTACATGGACACGACCTTTGACCTCCACCTCTTGCTGGCCTCTCTCAAGCGGCTCAATAAAAAACTCTTCATCATCAGTGCGAATCAAACCTGCCTGAAAGCACACAGATCAATCAATCAATCAATCAATCAATCAATTGATCGATCAAATCATCATTTTATCAGTTGATTGTTTGGTCTGTCTTTCCATCTATCTGTCTATCTAGCTGTACGCCTGTTTGTCTACCTGTCTGTCAGTTTCTACCTGTCTGTGTGTCTATGTGTCTGTATGTCTTTCCATCTATCTGTCTATCTACCTGTCTCTGTCTGTCTATCTACCTACCTATCTGTCTGTCTGTCTGTCTGTCTATCTATCTGTCTGTCTGTCTGTCTGTATATCTATCTGTCTGTCTGTCTGTCTTTCCATCTATCTATCTATAAAGCTGTCTGCCTGTCTATCTACCTGTCTGTCAGTTTTTACCTGTCTGTGTGTCTATGTGTCTGTCTGTATGTCTGTCTGTCTTTCCATCTATCTGTCTATCTACCTGTCTCTGTCTGTCTATCTACCTACCTATCTGTCTGTCTACCTGCGTGTCTGTCTATCTACCTACCTGTCTATATGTATGTCTGTCTCTTTCTGTCTGCCTGCCTGTCTATCTACCTGCCTGTCTATCTACCTGTCTGTCAGTCCATCTATCTGTATGTCTGTCAATTTCTACCTGTCTGTCTGTCTGTTTATCTACCTGTCTATATGTATGTCTGTCTCTTTCTGTCTGCCTGCCTGTCTATCTACCTGCCTGTCTATCTACCTGTCTGTCAGTCCATCTATCTGTATGTCTGTCAATTTCTACCTGTCTGTCTGTCTCTCTATCTACCTTTCTATCTGCCTGTCTATCTACCTGTCTGTCAGTCCATCTATCTGTATGTCTGTCAGTTTCTACCTGTCTGTCTGTCTGTCTATCTACCTACCTATCTGTCTATATATCTATATATCTGTCTGCCTGTCTGTCTGTCTATCTATCTACTGTATATGTCTGTCTGTCTGTTTATCTGTCTATCTACAGCAGGACTAGTCTCGCCAATCATATTTGTCTTGCCCTCCGACTGATTTTTGATCAAATTGTCTCACCATCTGAAACACCAAAACGCTCTTTGTGCAAAACTCGGTGTTCATCAGCAATCAGCGGTGAGTTTAACAACGCTCACTGGGACACGCAGCAGCATTCGGTCATCATCAGTTGTGCGACCCGGAGTGCACGTTTAATCTTTTCTGTTACACTGCTTTGCTAAACATGGATCAGGCCGTTTAAGTGAGCAGGGTGATTAAAAAATCACTTAAAAGTATTGGAGACACTTAGTCTTGCATTGGACATTGAACTCTTGAGTGTTTGGGAGGACGTGAGTTCTCACCTGAACAAAGGCAGCATGCAACACTTTCATCTGCACTACAAAGAGCGTCATGTGGGCCATAATGTAGGCCAGGAAACTCAAAGCCAAACCATCATTATATTTGATTATTGTAATCTTGGCTGCAGTTACGGATGCCTTTTCAGCGATACTCCGGACTTCTGCAGTATTTTCATTTGGATTTGAACAGGATGTTTTTAGGTTTTGTTAAAGTTAAACTTCACCTAATGTCTACTTACCTAAAAGATGACCGTTAATATCAGACATTCTCATAAAGATTGAAGGTTTATGATTTTAATGGTACGTCCAAAACACATGGTTTTACCCTATTTTATCAACAAAATATTTTGGGTATTTTCATGGCACGTCCAATAAACATGCTACTGACATGGCAAAAATATGGTATTTTTATAGTTTGTCAAAAACAACAAACATTGTATTTTCATTAAACGTCCATAAAACTAAAAATATGGTATTTTTATAGTTTGCCAAAATAAAAGAAAATACATTACATTATGGTATTTTCATAATACATCCAAAAAACATGATTTACCACGGTACGTCAAAAATATGGTATTTTCATAAAACTAGCCAAAAATATGGTATTTTTATAGTTTGCCAAAAAAAACTAAAAACGTGTTTTTTTTCATAATACATCCAAATACAGCCAAAACACGGTTTTACTACAAAAGACGTCAAAAGATATGGTATTTTCATAATGGCAAAACGTGGTTTTATCATGGCACAAAAAATATATATTTTCATGAAACATCCCAAAAATATGGCATTTTCAAAATACATACAAAAAAATTTCTTATGTCAAAAAATATGGTACTTTTATAGTTTGGCTAAAAAAACAAAAAAGTATATTGTATTATGTTTTTTTCATAATACATCCATTAAACATGGTTTTACCACAGTATGTCAAGAGATATGGTATTTTTATAGTTCAGCAAAATATATATATATATAAAATACTATTTTCATGGTATGGTCAATAAACATGGTTTTACCACGGTACATAAAAAAACATGGTATTTTCATAAAACAAACTAAAAATATGGTTTTACCACGGTACATAAAAAAACATGGTATTTTCATAAAACAAACTAAAAATATGGTTTTACCATGGCACGTCCAAAAATATGGTATTTTCATAGTTGGGCAAAAAAAACAAAAAAGTATATTGTATTATGTTTTTTTCATAATACATCCATTAAACATGGTTTTACCACAGTATGTCAAGAGATATGGTATTTTTATAATATACTGTACAAAAGTTATGGTTTTACCATGATATAACAATAGATTTTGTATTTCTATAGTTCAGCAAAAAAAAAAAAAAAAAATGCTATTTTCATGGTATGTCCAAAAAAAGGGTACTTTTATACTTGGGCAAAAAAACATGGTATTTTCATAAAACATACTGTAAAAAAACATGGTTTTACTATGGCATGTAAAACAATCTTTATAGTTTGTCAAAAAAAAAAAAAAGAGAAAAAAACGTGTTTTTTCCCACAATACATCCATAAAACACGGTTTTACCACAAAAGACGTCAAAAAACATGGTATTTTTATAGTTGGGCAAAAATATAAAATACTATTTTCATGGTATGTCCAATAAATATGGTATTTTTATATTATGCCAAAAAAAAATTATTATTATGGTATGTCAAAAAATATGGTATTTTTATAGTTTGTCAAAAGCAAAAAAACAAAAACACATTTCATGGTCCCTACAAAAACAGGCTTGTGGTGCACTCTTGACTTGGGTCAGTAAGTAACCCCCCTAGCAACCTTTCAGAACATCCTAACAACCACCTACAGAAGCACCTAAAAACTGTCCAATCACAGAAGCCCACAGTTCAAGTTCAGCTGCTGGGGTCACACACTGTCTTCTCTCTTTCTACAGAGCCGTGAACGAGTCCTTGAGAAAACGACACGGAATAAACGCAAATATACACGAAATTCCACATATCAACTCCAGCGTGTTTGAAGGTGGATATTTATAGTGCAGTGAGACGCTCTGACCAGACGCAGACGCTCGTGGGCTTTTCACACGTGCACGGCAAGAGAATCATACGAGCGAAACGTTAGCGGGGAAAAAACGATGTTCTGAGGCAGTCGAAACGCATGGACGTGTACTTTAATGTATGTAGTGAATGCAAACAAATGATTCATCCTCACGGTCACATTGCAATATAGGCAAACACATGATGATGATGATGATGTCAGCTCGTCCAAAGGAGTCTTTCTTCCCAGAGCGGGGCCGGATGGGAAAAGGTATGATGTTGTAAAACAGTGTTTACTTTTCCAAAAACAGCTCTGCAAACAAAGAGAAGACAAAGACCAGCGTGCCGTTGTGTGTTGAGAGAAAACCCGAAAATCTTTCTTTATTGTGACACCAGAGCAAAACATGCAATTTGAGGAAGAGTGTTTGCCAACCTATAATTTGGCGTCAGAAGCTTGTGCTCCTGTTTGAAGTAAACAATTCCAAAGAGCAAAACGTTGTTCTAACGTTGTATATACGGCTACATTAGCCGCACGCTTCATCACACTTGGGTAGGTCAGTGCATTCGCTAATTCAACTTCAGTCACGTCATTAAGCATGTTTTTTAACATCAGCGTGATGAGTACATTCGCTCTGCAAACCTCCATGACACGTTTCTAATAAGATATCTGGCAGTGGAGATGTGATGCTGAGCTCTGGATTAGTACAGCATCAGCTGTCGTCCCGAGCGTTCAACACGAGAGAGGTGTGTGATATCACGCTGGGCTATTCACACTAATGACTGCATGCACTGGAACTCTCTCCGAGCAGCCGCTGACAGCCACCGCCTTGATTTTCTCACAGCACGACTTCATCTACTGTGTTCCCGTCTGTCAACATGACAACAGTAACTACACATCACACCAGAGCTCTCAAACCCTTTGCTCTCAAAATAAATGAGGCTTCGTATAATATCAGCCAGACTCAGACTTGAGCAAATACAGATTTTTTAAATGTATTGTTTAAGAACGCAAAACGTATTACAGTGGAATTTAAAACTTATTACAGTGGAATTTAAAACTTATCGTAACGGAACGCAAAACTTAATGTGAGGGAACGCAAAACTTATCGTGACGGAACGCAAAACTTAATGTGAGGGAACGCAAAACTTAATGTGAGGGAACGCAAAACTTATCGTGATGGAACGCAAAACTTAATGTGAGGGAACGCAAAACTTATCGTGACGGAACGCAAAACTTAATGTGAGGGAACGCAAAACTTATCGTAACGAACGCAAAACTTAATGTGAGGGAACGCAAAACTTATCGTGACGGAACACAAAACTTAATGTGAGGGAACGCAAAACTTAATGTGAGGGAACGCAAAACTTATCGTGATGGAACGCAAAACTTAATGTGAGGGAACGCAAAACTTATCGTGATGGAACGCAAAACTTAATGTGAGGGAACGCAAAACTTATCGTGACGGAACGCAAAACTTAATGTGAGGGAACGCAAAACTTATCGTAACGAACGCAAAACTTAATGTGAGGGAACGCAAAACTTATCGTGACGGAACGCAAAACTTAATGTGAGGGAACGCAAAACTTAATGTGAGGGAACGCAAAACTTATCGTGATGGAACGCAAAACTTAATGTGAGGGAACGCAAAACTTAATGTGAGGGAACGCAAAACTTATCGTGATGGAACGCAAAACTTAATGTGAGGGAACGCAAAACTTATCGTGACGGAACGCAAAACTTAATGTGAGGGAACGCAAAACTTATCGTAACGAACGCAAAACTTAATGTGAGGGAACGCAAAACTTATCGTGACGGAACGCAAAACTTAATGTGAGGGAACGCAAAACTTATCGTGACGGAACGCAAAACTTAATGTGAGGGAACGCAAAACTTATCGTGACGGAACGCAAAACTTAATGTGAGGGAACGCAAAACTTATCGTGACGGAACGCAAAACTTAATGTGAGGGAACGCAAAACTTATCGTGACGGAACGCAAAACTTAATGTGAGGGAACGCAAAACTTATCGTGACGGAACGCAAAACTTAATGTGAGGGAACGCAAAACTTATCGTGACGGAACGCAAAACTTAATGTGAGGGAACGCAAAACTTAATGTGAGGGAACGCAAAACTTATCGTAACGGAACGCAAAACTTAATGTGAGGGAACGCAAAACTTATCGTGACGGAACGCAAAACTTATCGTGAGGGAACGCAAAACTTATCGTGAGGGAACGCAAAACTTATCGTGAAGGAACGCAAAACTTATCGTGAGGGAACGCAAAACTTATCGTGAGGGAACGCAAAACTTATCGTGACGGAACGCAAAACTTAATGTGAGGGAACGCAAAACTTAATGTGAGGGAACGCAAAACTTATCGTGATGGAACGCAAAACTTAATGTGAGGGAACGCAAAACTTAATGTGAGGGAACGCAAAACTTATCGTGATGGAACGCAAAACTTAATGTGAGGGAACGCAAAACTTATCGTGACGGAACGCAAAACTTAATGTGAGGGAACGCAAAACTTATCGTAACGAACGCAAAACTTAATGTGAGGGAACGCAAAACTTATCGTGACGGAACGCAAAACTTATCGTGATGGAACGCAAAACTTAATGTGAGGGAACGCAAAACTTATCGTGACGGAACGCAAAACTTAATGTGAGGGAACGCAAAACTTATCGTGACGGAACGCAAAACTTAATGTGACGGAACGCAAAACTTAATGTGAGGGAACGCAAAACTTATCGTGATGGAACGCAAAACTTAATGTGAGGGAACGCAAAACTTATCGTGACGGAACGCAAAACTTAATGTGACGGAACGCAAAACTTAATGTGAGGGAACGCAAAACTTATCGTGATGGAACGCAAAACTTAATGTGAGGGAACGCAAAACTTATCGTGACGGAACGCAAAACTTAATGTGAGGGAACGCAAAACTTATCGTAACGAACGCAAAACTTAATGTGAGGGAACGCAAAACTTATCGTGACGGAACGCAAAACTTAATGTGAGGGAACGCAAAACTTATCGTGACGGAACGCAAAACTTAATGTGAGGGAACGCAAAACTTATCGTGACGGAACGCAAAACTTAATGTGAGGGAACGCAAAACTTATCGTGACGGAACGCAAAACTTAATGTGAGGGAACGCAAAACTTATCGTGACGGAACGCAAAACTTAATGTGAGGGAACGCAAAACTTATCGTGACGGAACGCAAAACTTAATGTGAGGGAACGCAAAACTTATCGTAACGGAACGCAAAACTTATCGTAACGGAACGCAAAACTTAATGTGAGGGAACGCAAAACTTATCGTGACGGAACGCAAAACTTATCGTGAGGGAACGCAAAACTTATCGTGAGGGAACGCAAAACTTATCGTGAAGGAACGCAAAACTTATCGTGAAGGAACGCAAAACTTATCGTGAGGGAACGCAAAACTTAATGTGAGGGAACGCAAAACTTATCGTAACGGAACGCAAAACTTAATGTGAGGGAACGCAAAACTTATTGTGACGGAACGCAAAACTTATCATGAGGGAACGCAAATCTTATCGTGAAGGAACGCAAAACTTATCGTGAAGGAACGCAAAACTTATCATGAGGGAACGCAAAACTTATCGTGAAGGAACGCAAAACTTATCGTGAAGGAACGCAAAACTTATCGTGAGGGAACGCAAAACTTATCGTGACGGAACGCAAAACTTAATGTGAAGGAACGCAAAACTTATCGTGACGGAACGCAAAACTTAATGTGAGGGAACGCAAAACTTATCATGAAGGAACGCAAAACTTATCGTGAGGGAACGCAAAACGTATTGTGAAGGAACGTGTGGCACGGTGGAGGGCGGGACCGGGGCGTGATTACGCACGCCCGGTCCCGTATTAGGCTAATTAAGCCGTCAAGAGGGATAAAGGCCACTCGCGGATGGCGATGCAAGAGAGAGAGAGATCGTTCACGGACATGTCCGTCGTCTTATGTGTTTGTCTTTTGAGTTTTACATTAAACCTTTAGTTTATATGTCAAGCCGGATTCTCGCCTCTTCCTTGCCCATGAACTTGAACTGTTTTACAGAACGCAAAACTTATCGTGAAGGAACGCAAAACTTATCGTGAAGGAACGCAAAACTTATCGTGAAGGAACGCAAAACTTATCGTGAGGGAACGCAAAACTTGGCGTGAAGGAAAACTTATCGTGAGGGAACGCAAAACTTATTGTGAAGGAACGTAAAACTTAATGTGAGGGAACGCAAAACTTATCGTGAAGGAACGCAAAACTTATCGTGACGGAACGCAAAACTTATCGTGACGGAACGCAAAACTTATCGCGATGGAACGCAAAACTTATCGTGAGGGAACGCAAAACTTATCGTGAAGGAACGCAAAACTTATCGTGAGGGAACGCAAAACTTATTGTGAAGGAACGCAAAACTTGGCGTGAAGGAAAACTTATCGTGAGGGAACGCAAAACTTATTGTGACGGAACGCAAAACTTAATGTGAAGGAACGCAAAACTTATCGTGACGGAACGCAAAACTTTTTGTGAAGGAACGTAAAACTTAATGTGAGGGAACGTAAAACTTTTTGTGAAGGAACGTAAAACTTAATGTGAGGGAACGCAAAACTTATCGTGAGGGAACGCAAAACTTATTGTGAAGGAACGTAAAACTTAGCGTGAAGGAACGTAAAACTTATCGTGAGGGAACGCAAAACTTATCGTGAGGGAACGCAAAACTTATTTTGAAGGAACGCAAAACTTATCGTGACGGAAGAAAAAACTTAACGTGAAGGAACGCAAAACTTATCGTGAGGGAACGCAAAACTTAACGTGAAGGAACGCAAAACTTATCGTGAGGGAACGCAAAACTTATCGCGAGGGAACGCAAAACTTATTGTGAAGGAACGCAAAACTTGGCGTGAAGGAAAACTTATCGTGAGGGAACGCAAAACTTATTGTGACGGAACGTAAAACTTATCGTGAGGGAACGCAAAACTTATCGTGAGGGAACGCAAAACTTATTTTGAAGGAACGCAAAACTTATCGTGACGGAAGAAAAAACTTAACGTGAAGGAACGCAAAACTTATCGTGAGGGAACGCAAAACTTAACGTGAAGGAACGCAAAACTTATCATGAGGGAACGCAAAACTTATCGCGAGGGAACGCAAAACTTATCATGAGGGAACGCAAAACTTATCATGAGGGAACGCAAAACTTATCCTGAGGGAACGCAAAACTTATCGTGAGGGAACGCAAAACTTATCATGAGGGAACGCAAAACTTATCGCGAGGGAACACAAAACTTATCGTGAGGGAACGCAAAACTTATCATGAGGGAACGCAAAACTTATCAGAAAACAAGTTTGCTACTTGTCTTTTAAGGGATTTTGTAGTTTATTTCCTTATATGTGAAACACGTTTTTCTCTGATTAGACATTAAAACCATTGCAAAGCCTTCAAAACTCATGTACATGTTTTCATGTAGGGCTAAATCAAACATCTCTAGGTGACATTTCAAACA
This sequence comes from Moxostoma hubbsi, assembly GCA_032164185.1. NCBI lineage: Eukaryota > Metazoa > Chordata > Actinopteri > Cypriniformes > Catostomidae > Moxostoma > Moxostoma hubbsi. The sequence goes on along the minus strand of JAVLUX010000173.1, from coordinate 239,141 downwards.
TTGAAAATGTAAATATTACCTGACGTTCCTGTAAATACCGCACAGGTTGTGTTTGAGACACTGTTTATGGGCAGTTCATACAAACACAGTGAAACGTTGGAGCAGCGCTGGATTTGCAGTCCAGTTGCCGGGCAGCCTTGACTCTTTTAAACATCCTGCCCTCACTGCATACTGTTAATACTCCCGTGTTCAACACACACACACACACACACACACACACACACACACACGCAATTAGATCACATGACATCACCACATGCTAATAAACCCCTGATCTAGAATAAGATATTCTTAAAGAATGCAGAAGTGCCATCTATAGGACGCAGCGGCCTCTTCGCTCCCAAGAGATTGTTCTTTGAAAGGTTAAAATATTTGAGTGCTGCACCATTCAAATGAGATGAAACCAGGTCTGGACTGGGATGAGAAATCAGCCTGGGATTTTACACAAGTTGAGCGGGGGGGTGTTCGCTGTCCTTTCTGCATAAGCCGTTTTGTGGTCCGTTCTGCATAACGTTGCGGTACATTATAGCTGATCGTGGGCCATTCGGCCCGTTTCGCGGCCGACCCACCGGCCCGCTCGGTTCTCACGATGGCCAGTCCGCCCCCAAGGTGCGTCGGCCCACCGGGAAAATGCCCGGTATGCCAGTTTACCAGCCATGGTTGTTTTGGACACAGATATGCCCTCGCAGCATTCCATAATGCTGTGTATTTTAAACGGCGGGTTAACCTTGGAGACAAGTCTCAAACGGTTCTCGGATTCGGTGACAGCTGTCAGATTAGTTTTTGAAGGCTGCTGTCAGGCGCTCACAACAAACACGGGCGAAACTGCACACTCAGCGTGTCCTCCGGTGCATTCTGGCATGCATTCACAGCTCTAAATGTGTTCATTCAGCTCACTGTACTGTATCACTGCAGGGTTCGGGGGGCGGTCTTTTGACACGCAGCTCCTGCAAGCCAAGACGTGCTTGTGTTGATGTTGGCACGCTCTGAATCACAGGAACGGCAGCTTATATATCTTTACCGTGACAGGCGGCGTGCAATAGCGATGACCTCATAGTCTAGAAGGGGACACCCTGCTATTAATAAACCCTTGCGGACGTTAAAACACATGGACCTCCATCAGCGACTGTGCGCCTGATAACTCACTAAAGGGAGGCAGATAAAGTGGAACAAGCCTTCTAAATAACTTCCTGTGCATTGCGCAAGAGTTGCTTCCACTGTTGGCCCGGGTTGCGTCTACGCAGTGGTTGTTCAGCATCGATATGCTGCATCAATATCTGTCTCTGCAGTGGCTAGAATGAGGTTGAGTTTGACTGATTACAGTCGATATCGGCTTATGAACGGTGTGAGACAGAACCGTAGAGGTTATCTATTCATTTAAATGTCAGAAACATCCAGAAAACCTCTGAAATATGGGCAGTTTGCACATTGCATTCACAACTTAGTGTGGTGGTGGGCAGGGCTGGACTAGGAAGAGAAATCGGCCTGGGATTTTACATAGCAACTGGCCCAAATGTTGTTGAGCGAGGGGGTGTTCGCTGTCCATATTGCGGCACTGTTTGGTGGTCTGTTCTGCATAACGGCCCATTCGGCTCACCAGCTCGCTCGGTTCTCCGATGGCCAGTCCGACCCTGATCGTCCCAAAAGTGTGTCGACCCGCCGGGAAAATTCCCGGAATGCCAGATTACCATTCCAGCCCTGACTGTCCCCAAAGTGTGTCGGCCCACCGGGAAAATTCCCGGAATGCCAGATTACCAGTCCAACCCTGACCGTCCCCAAAATGTGTCGGCCCACCGGGAAAATTCCCGGAATGTCAGATTACCATTCCAACCCTGACTGTCACCGAAGTGTGTCGACCCACCAGGAAAATACCCGGAATGCCAGATTACCAGTCCAGCCCTGACCGTCCCCAAAGTGTCGGCCCACCGGGAAAGTTCCCGGAATGCCAGATTACCAGTCCAGCCCTGACCGTCCTCAAAGTGTGTCGGCCCACCAGGAAAGTTCCCGGAATGCCAGATTACCAGTCCAGCCCTGACCGTCCCCAAAGTGTGTCGGCCCACCGGGAAAATACCCGGAATGCCAGATTACAAGTCCAGCCCTGGTGGTGGCATTGTTTTAATCTTAGACGTCAATTCCATTTTGTGCATTGTTGCGTTCAGAAATGTGTCAGAGTTAGACGCCTTCACACAAACTTTATAACATGTTATAACATGTAGCTATAATTATTTATGAGTGTATAAGGAGGCATTATAAATATGGGCTTCGTAGAAAGTGTGACATCACTATACACGTGTTTTAATGGAATGGGATTGAAAGATTATTCAAGTCATTTAAAAGAAAATCATGAAATGTATAAAGAAAACGCTCTCATCCACGATTGCAAGAGAAATGCAAAATAGTAAAAATATAGTAATAGACACAAATAATATATAATGGCTATTAGTAATCAGCAACCTCCGAGCATTCCCGAGCATTCCCCAAACATGCACTTTGAATGTCAGGAAGTGCTTCAATTGTTCAATTACTGCGTCTAGCTATTTTTAACATAAGGACACATTGCGTGTGAACGCCCCCCAAGTATGCAAGTATGCACTGCATTCTCAGCGCTGCCACAAGGGGCGCTCAAGCACGCATTCGCATAAACGGTCTTCCTCTACCGTCAGTTTTCTCTGCTTAAAATATGAACTTTTATTGTTGTTCTACATGCAAAATATATTTTCTTATTTGTTTATTTTGATTTTGGCGTAAAATAGAACCGAGACATTTTCTTGACAGGTTTCATGTGAATCACCCAGTATAAAAGTACACTTTTCCCAAAACGAGGCTGTGTTCACTGCACGCGCATGCACAAGCATTCTTAACCGTTTCATTTGTGTAGTACCGCCCACGGGACACCGTTTGTTGTCGGCGTGACGGATGCGCCGCAACGGACGCTTCCGGTGTAGACAGCGTCACTGATTATAATGCGGTTTTACTACTTATGATGTGACGCAACGTTACTTGAAAATCACATTTTCCCCACCAATTACAACTTTGAAGAATAACTGAAAATGTCAAGCATGCACTTAATGCAGCAGAAATAAACACGTCTGTTATTGGTAAGAAAGTCGTTTGAGTCTGTCGCTTTCATTCTCCTCTCGCTAAACCAGATTTTTCAGAGCAGCTGCGGCTGTTAACGTCGGCACAGAATGTCCGTTGTGCTGCAGAGTCGCAGGGGAGCGTCCGCCGCATCAGTTCTGTCCGGGCTGGCGGTGCAGGAGACAGCGTGTCATTGTCCTCGCGCCACTGACAGTGATTACCTAAGAGAGTAATCAGCACGGCCGCAATGAATGATCTCATTGTGCACGCATACGTGCTCACGGAACAGAGGCGATCTGTGATGCCTCACACGGAAATCACTACAGCCGACGGAGGTATTGAATTGCCTTAAATAAGCAAAGCGACTTTCGCAGCCTCCTAAAGCTTCTCAAACACAGATGTATTGTTGCAAAAGCGTCCTGAGTGTGTTAAGCCGTGTGTGACACCACAAACAAAATCTAAACTCATGCACAAACCGATCGAGCGTTGCATTAGCATGTTTTTGTGATTGTGCACGCTCGCAGCTGTGTGCACCGAGTAATGAACACTACCAAGGGTGCACTAACTCAGAGGTCAAGGGTCACCAGAATACCAAATCTATGAGGCATCTAGGGAGATTTAGAACGGCTTCATGTCCACAGACCCTCATAACAAACACAAGTTTCCCAGGAAAGTTGAACTGTCTTCAGGGCAGCACTGATTAACCTTCAGCTGCCATTGTAATGAATCCTGTCATATCGGGAGTTCATTTGTGTACTGTGAGCCTCGGATAAGGATTTGAGGAGGCACACAAACAGCGGTGGGGGAAGTTGATAGTTTGACAAGTATAATCAGCGCCGGTTGCATGTGAATCTTATGTAAGAGTTGGAAAATTGGAAACTACCACTAGTGACAGTCGGACATGTCCCGAGGGCAATGGGTAATCAGTACACTCACATTTACACAACTGTTGGGCCAATGCAGAATAACAAATATTCTAGTGCTGGTGGATGCAACACGGGCTGTGTCCTGAAACATAGTGAGCTGCACACTTGGACTACATTTGGGGCATCATAACATTCCTGTGATGGCCAAATATGTTTGGATTGTCCATATTATGACTGGAAATGCTGCAGCCTGCCTATGATGACCCAAAAATGCTGTCCGAGTATGGAATTTCCTAATAATGTCCAAAAATTCTGTATGCACCTATGATGCCAAAAACACACTGCCTATGTATGGAACTTGCTTATAATGCCCAAAAATGCCATTTAAATATGGAACTTGCCAACTGTATAATGCCCAAAAATACTGTCTGAGTTTGGAACTTGCTTATGATGCCCAAAAATGCCATTTAAATATGGAACTTGCCAACTGTATAATGCCCAAAAATACTGTCTGAGTTTGGAACTTGCTTATGATGCCCAAAAAATGCCATTTAAATATGGAACTTGCCAACCTTATAATGCCCAAAAATACTGTCTAAGTTTGGAACTTGCTTATGATGGCCAAAAAATGCCATTTAAATATGGAACTTGCCAACTGTATAATGCCCAAAAATACTGTCTGAGTTTGGAACTTGCTTATGATGCCCAAAAAATGCCATTTAAATATGGAACTTGCCAACTGTATAATGCCCAAAAATACTGTCTGAGTTTGGAACTTGCTTATGATGCCCAAAAAATGCCATTTAAATATGGAACTTGCCAACTGTATAATGCCCAAAAATACTGTCTGAGTTTGGAACTTGCTTATGATGCCCAAAAAATGCCATTTAAATATGGAACTTGCCAACTGTATAATGCCCAAAAATACTGTCTAAGTTTGGAACTTGCTTATGATGCCCAAAAAATGCCATTTAAATATGGAACTTGCCAACTGTATAATGCCCAAAAATACTGTCTAAGTTTGGAACTTGCTTATGATGGCCAAAAAATGCCATTTAAATATGGAACTTGCCAACTGTATAATGCCCAAAAATACTGTCTAAGTTTGGAACTTGCCTAAGATGCCCCAAAATGCCATTTAAATATGGAACTTGCCAACTGTATAATGCCCAAAAATACTGTCTAAGTTTGGAACTTGCCTAAAATGCCCCAAAATGCCATTTAAATATGGAACTTGCCAACTGTATAATGCCCAAAAATACTGTCTAAGTTTGGAACTTGCTTATGATGCCCAAAAAATGCCATTTAAATATGGAACTTGCCAACCGTATAATGCCCAAAAATACTGTCTGAGTTTGGAACTTGCTTATGATGCCCAAAAAATGCCATTTAAATATGGAACTTGCCAACTGTATAATGCCCAAAAATACTGTCTAAGTTTGGAACTTGCTTATGATGGCCAAAAAATGCCATTTAAATATGGAACTTGCCAACTGTATAATGCCCAAAAATACTGTCTAAGTTTGTAACTTGCTTATGATGGCCAAAAAATGCCATTTAAATATGGAACTTGCCAACTGTATAATGCCCAAAAATACTGTCTAAGTTTGGAACTTGCCTAAGATGCCCCAAAATGCCATTTAAATATGGAACTTGCCAACTGTATAATGCCCAAAAATACTGTCTAAGTTTGGAACTTGCCTAAGATGCCCCAAAATGCCATTTAAATATGGAACTTGCCAACTGTATAATGCCCAAAAATACTGTCTAAGTTTGGAACTTGCCTAAGATGCCCCAAAATGCCATTTAAATATGGAACTTGCCAACTGTATAATGCCCAAAAATACTGTCTAAGTTTGGAACTTGCCTAAGATGCCCCAAAATGCCATTTAAATATGGAACTTGCCAACCGTATAATGCCCAAAAATACTGTCTAAGTTTGGAACTTGCCTAAGATGCCCCAAAATGCCATTTAAATATGGAACTTGCCAACTGTATAATGCCCAAAAATACTGTCTAAGTTTGGAACTTGCTTATGATGGCCAAAAAATGCCATTTAAATATGGAACTTGCCAACTGTATAATGCCCAAAAATACTGTCTAAGTTTGGAACTTGCTTATGATACCCAAAAATGCATTGTATGCCACCTGCCTATAATGCCCAAAAATGCTGTATGCACCTATGATGCCAAAACCACACTGCCTAAGTTTGGAACTTGCCTAAGATGCCTGAAAATGCTGTTTATGCATAGAACTTGTTTATGATGCCAAAAAAAGCCATTTAAATATGGAACTTGCCAAGAATATAATGCCCAAAAATACTGTGAGTTTGGAACTTGCTCATGATGCCCAAAAATGCCATTTAAATATGGAACTTGCCAACAGTATAATGCCCAAAAATACTGTCTGAGTTTGGAACTTGCTCATGATGCCCAAAAATGCCATTTAAATATGGAACTTGCCAACTGTATAATGCCCAAAAATACTGTCTGAGTTTGGAACTTGCCTAAGATGCCCAAAAATGCCATTTAAATATGGAACTTGCCAACAGTATAATGCCCAAAAATACTGTCTAAGTTTGGAACTTGCTTATGATACCCAAAAATGCATTGTATGCCACCTGCCTATAATGCCCAAAAATGCTGTATGCACCTATGATGCCAAAACCACACTGCCTAAGTTTGGAACTTGCCTAAGATGCCCGAAAATGCTGTTTATGCATAGAACTTGCTTATGATGCCCAAAAAAAGCCATTTAAATATGGAACTTGCCAAGAATATAATGCCCAAAAATACTGTGAGTTTGGAACTTGCTCATGATGCCCAAAAATGCCATTTAAATATGGAACTTGCCAACTGTATAATGCCCAAAAATACTGTTTATGCATAGAACTTGCTTATGATGCCCCAAAAATGCCATTTAGGTATGGAACTTCCCAAGAGTATAATGCCCAAAAATACTGTCTAAGTTTGGAACTTGCCTAAGATGCCCAAAAATGCTGTTTATGCACCCATGATGCCCAAAAATGCCATTTAAGTATTGAACTTGCCAACTGTATAATGCCCAAAAATACTGTCTGAATTTGGAACACTCCTCTGATACTCAAAAATGCTAAGTATGGAACAAATCTATGATGCCCAAAAATGTGTCTAGGTAGGCATCTCACTAGGTTTTAAGACACAACCACAGTGTCCCGTTACTCACCAGTCCGTCACAGTTACTGATGGCCACGGAGGCCTTCGGCATGTCCGTGACATCGCCGGTAAACACGCAGTCTCCGTGCATGCGCTCTGTGGCCTGTTCGTGAAAATCCTCCTGCCAGTGAACTGCAGCTCCAGGGGCCACGAGCCTCCTGTTGGCCCTCAGCCGCAAGTGCAGCTCCTTTCCAAACACTGTGACGTTGAAGAACAGCTGCTGCCCGTTAGGGGCCGCGTGAGATGCAACGGGGGCGTCGCGCGGGACCCGTTTCCTGCCGGTCGATGACGCTCGCGCGGACAGCACGTGAGAGACGAACCTGCCGCGCGCGTCCGTGCTGAACGGCACAATCAGACCGAACTCACTCAACTTACCGGACAGATTCCCTGTTAAAAGACAACAATGCATTTCGAATATTAAAGCAAAATGCATTTAAATAAAATGAGATAAACACAATTAATACATTAGCGGGTTGCATGGAAGTGTTTTTCTTATATGTTTGTCAATGCATGCACAACTGACAGATTGTTTAGCTAATTATTACAAATCTTTATATATATATAAAACAAAAACGTAAATAGCCTAACTTCCATTATAAAGTTATATAAATACATATAAGAGTGGATATGCACGCGCAAATAACTCAATCGGTGCAATCTGCACATTTTAAAACAACAAATCTGCCATTTAAAAAAACACTTTAGTTTTTTAAGCTTCTCTTTATATTTATAATCAACTTGACTCACCATCAGATTTCACAGCATGTCTACAGTCCAGAAATAAGAGGCCTATCGTACAGTACATTAAAAGGTAAATATAATCCATAGTTGTGGTGTTGAGAGCCGATGCACCGAAAGTTTTCTTCTGGAAGAACTCCGCAGACTTTCCTCATGAGGAACAATGTGTTGGAGAAAGTCGCGCGCAACTGCAACACATTGTGAAAATCACTCCAAACTCCAGAATGAAGGACAGAGAGAGTTTTTCCACAGTTCTGATGCACTGAACTGGACGGGGACTCTGATGGGACAGCCCCATCACAGAGAGAGAGAGAGAGAGAGAGAGAGAGAGAGAGAGAGCGAGCTGATGACGACAGCTCAACCACCAGAGGGGAAAAAGAGAAAGTTTGACTCCCTGCAACATGCGTGGAAAAACAAAATAAACTCCGTATTTAATCGTTACATATGTGCTTAAAGAGATACAGTGTTTTTAATCATGGGAATGAAACAGTTAATGGCAGGAAAGCGTCTGTGGCACTTATGTCAATCACTTATGCATTCATATCGTAAAGGCACCGAGCTCAAATAAAAGGTGTCATTTAAATAGTTCCAGGTAAAATAGAAAATGCATGGAGTTTTGTGGCTTTTAGTTCATGTCTGTAAGCTGTGATGCAACTTATATGTGTGTGTATGTATATGCAAGCGCACTCCCTTAAAGCTGACAAAAATGCGTTTCTAGCCCTCTTTATCTTCAGGGAAAACGGGCCAAAAATATTGATGACTCATCTTGCACTCGAGGGCGTTTCACACTTTTCCTCCAATAAAATGCCAGAATTCAGAATCGTCCTCCCGAATGGCCTGGGTACACTTCAGTACTTCTGGTGCGCAGTTTCCGTGATGCACATTTGGCCATTTCTGGAGCAACATGAGGGTGAGGATGTGATGGCAGCATTTTCATTTTTGAGCAAACATTTGATAGTGAATGCACGAGCCAGAATAAAAAGCATAGAAGTATTTTAAAATCATACGAGATAGTTTGAGGTGCAGCTCCCCCTACTGGATGGATAGTGCTGCACTTATCGACTAATAGGTCTTAAAGGGACAGTACACCCAAAAATGAAATTTCTCTCATCATTTACTCTCCTCATCCCATCCCAGGTGTGTTTGACTTACTTTCTTATGCTGAACACAGATTCATATTTCAGCTCTGTAGTTGTGTTTTGTTTCATCCTCACAATGCAAGTGAATGGTGACCAGAAATTTGAAGCTCCAAAAAGCACATACATGCAGCATAAAAGTAATCCATAAAACTCTGTGGCTAAATCCATGTCTTCAGAATTGACATGATGGCTGTGGGTGAGAAACAGATCCATATTTAAAGTGAAGTGTGTAGTTATCCATTCCTGCAAGTGTGTCACAAACTGGATTACGCAACCTTAAAGCCCAGGGCCCCCTGGGCCGTCAAGGGCCCCTGGGCAGTCAAGGGCCCCTGGTAGTCAAGGGCCCCTGGGCACTGGCCCCATTGGCCCAGTCGGTAATCCATCCCTGCCAGAGTGTCACAAACTGGATTACACAAACTTAAAGCCCAGGGGGCACTGGGCAGTCAAGGGCCCCTGGTAGTCAAGGGCCCCTGGTAGAGTGTAGCTCAGTGTTGTCAATGAACAATAAACTTGGATATTAGAACATATTTTGACATAAAAAGCTACATACTTCACCTTTTAAGTCCTTTTGTACCGTATACTCTCCTCCCTGCCCACTAGGTGGCGATATGCACGAAAAATGTGAATCGCCAAGAACAAAATAATATGAAAGTAAAAGTGAAATTGTAGATTTATAGTTAAAACAGACTTAAATATTGATCTGTTTCTCACCCACATCTATCATATCACTTCATAAGACATGGATTAAACCACTGGAGTCGTATGGAGTACTTTTATGTGCTTTTATGTCCTTTTAGAGATTCAAATTTTGTATATTTGTGCATAAATTACTGTTGTTCTCACACATTCATACTGTACGCTGCAATGGAATAATAACAATGTACAAATCTAGTTTAAACCTGGAAAAATTTTTTATGATTTATGTTTTGACGTAAACGAAACATATTTAAGATTTCACACTATTTCTAGGTCACTAATCGATGTAAACACATGTGACAGTGGTCATGATGACTCGTTTACACACGTTACTTTGTATTGTCTGAGGTTATTTTGTGTGTGTGTGTGTGAGTGAGTGAGTGTGTGAGTGTGTGTAAGTGTGTGTGTAAGAGTGTGTGTAGAGTGTGTGTAGTGTGTGTGAGTGAGTGTGTGTGTGTGTGTGTGTGTAAGAGTGTGAATGTGAGTGTGTAAGTGTGTGTGTAAGTGTGTGTGTGTGAGTGTGTAAGTGTGTGTGTGTGTGTGTTTGTGTGTGTAAGTGTGTGTGTGTAAGTGTGTGTGTATAAGCGTGTGTGTAAGAGTGTGTGTGTCAGTGTATGTGTGTAAGTGTGTGTGTGTGTGTGTGTGTGTGTGTGTGTGTGTGTAAGTGTGTGTGTGTGTGAGCATGTGTGTGTGTTTGTGTGTGTGTGTGTATGGGTGTGTGTGTAAGCGTGTGTGTGTGTGTGTGTGTGTGTGTGTGTGTGTGTGTGTGTGTGTATAAGTGTGTGTGTGTAAGCGTGTGTGTGCATGTGTGTGCGTGTGTATAAGTGTGTGTGTGTAAGCGTGTGTGTGCGTGTGTGTGTGTGTGTGTAAGCGTGTGTGTGTGTGTGTGTAAGCGTGTGTGAGTGTGTGTGTGTGAGTGTGTGTGTGTGTGTGTGTGTGTGTGTGTGTTTAAGTGTGTGTGTGTAAGCGTGTGTGTGCCTGTGTAAGCATGTGTGTGCGTGTGTATAAGTGTGTGTGTAAGCGTGTGTGTGCGTGTGTAAGCGTGTGTGTGCGTGTGTGTGTGTGTGTATAAGCGTGTGTGTGTGTGTGTGTGTATAAGCGTGTGTGTTTGTGTGTGTGTGTGTGTGTGTAAGTGTGTGTGTGTGTGTGTAAGCGTGTGTGTGTGTGTGTGTGTGTGTGAATCAGAGTTCTTCTGCATTGCTAATGGAAACCCTTTAAAAGTCCATGAGAGCGTTTGATTCTGTTTTCCCTTCCATACTTGAATGCATGAAGAGTTTTAGAGCACTTCCTGTGCCAGGATCACATTCCACTCCACACAGAGTTTTTAATTAAAGAGTCTCCCGAGATATTTTACACTCCACATGTAGACATTGGCTTGCGTTCTAACAGAGATGGTATTTTCATCATCCACCTCCACACTCATTGTCTCACATGTGTCTGCTGAGTGTGTTTTAATGAGAGCACTTAAACGAACTGTACTGCAGTAATGAGGCTCTAATGACAATCACAATTGAGAACAGAGAGAATTAGATAAAAACCCTCAAAAGTGGAGGTCCTGGTAGCTCAGCGAGTATTGACGTGGACTATCACACCTGGAGTTGCGAGTTCGAATCCAGGGCGTGCCGAGAGACTCCAGCCGGGTCTCCATAGCAACCAAATTGTCCCGGTTGCTAGGGAGGGTAGAGTCACATGGGGTAACCTCCTCGTGGTGGTGATTAGTGGTTCTCGCTCTCAATGGGGCGTGTGGTGAGTGACTCCAGCTGGGTCTCCTTAGCAACCAAATTGTCCCGGTTGCTAGGGAGTGTAGAGTCACATGGGGTAACCTCCTCGTGGTGGTGATTAGCGGTTCTCGCTCTCAATGGGGCGTGTGGTGAGTGACTCCAGTCAGGTCTCCTTAGCAACCAAATTGTCCTGGTTGCTAGGGAGGGTAGAGTCACATGGGGTAACCTCCTCGTGGTGGTGATTAGTGGTTCTCTCAATGGGGTGTGTGGTGAGTTGTGTGTGGATCGTGGAGAGTAGCATGAGTCTCCACATGCTGTGAGTCTCCGCGGTGTCATGCACGAGTCACGTGATCAGATGCGCGGATTGACGGTCTCAGAAGTGGAGGCAACAGAGACTCGTCCTCCGCCACCCGGATAGTCGATTCATGTCGCTGAATGTCTCCCTTAAATGTACAGTAGATATGGTTTGTCCAGCCACACAACAGTAGTAGATGAATACAGTCCTGTATGTCTTTTTGAATGATGACTACATCACGGTGCGACGGCTAATGCCTTCATTAGCACAGAAAACATTAGACAGAGGCATTGCGTTCTTGTCTACAAGAGGAATCGCGGAGTTCATCGCGCCGCTCACCTCAATGGGTTCCTTTGTTTTGCTCATTCTTGCCATCTGGAGTTTCAGCTCAGATGATCTCGGAGGATCTGGAAAGCATTTGAAAAAGCGCCGGCCACAACACTGTACACAGCACTGTTCTCTCTGAAGAGGTACAGATGCCGTCTGATACGCCGCACCTCAAACACATGTGCTACTTCATGGGATATGTTAAAAAGACACATTAGGTGTAAAAGAGAAGATCTTTTGCATCACGTCTGATCCGCTCACATACGAAAAAACTAAAGCTAAGTGGCCTGAGAAGACTTATGGGACAACTTTTATGGTACTTTAAGGGAGCTTAACAGAACCATTTTATGGACAATTTGGTCTCCGTTTGGACAGTGATTGGTGATGCCACTTCTTAATATCTTAGAGAATGATACCAATACTGATACCTCCATTAAATCGAATTTATTGCAAATTATTGGGATAAAATGTGTAACTTCAAATATAATTTTAAAAGACTTCACTTCTATTTTGTTCATCAATTAAGAACAATTTCAGAAAATGTTTCATGTTTTAATAAACACACACATGCAAACCCATTATAATAAATACATCTTTTAATTTGATTGATTTTCTCGATATAACAGCAGTACAGAAGTATCAACAACTGTTTACAGACCGATTGTGTCACTTTCAATTGACTATAATCACAATTCCAGTGGGTCAGAAATTTACATACACTAAGTTAGCTGTGCCTTTAAGCAGCTTGGAAAATTCCAGAAACTTATATCAAGCCTTTAGATAATTAGCCAATTAGCTTCTAGAATTGGAGGTGTACCTGTGGATGTATTTTAAGGTCTACCTTCAAACTCGAGAGATCTCTTTGTTTGACATAATGGGACAATCTAAAGGAATCAAGACCTCATAAAAACAATTGTGGACCTCCACAAGTCCGGTTCATCACTGGGAGCAATTTCCAAACGCCTGAAGGTGCCACGTTCATCTGTACAAACGCCATCATGTGACCACACAGTCATCATACCGCTCAGGAAGGAGACGCCATCATGTGACCACACAGCCATCATACCGCTCAGGAAGGAGACGCCATCATGTGACCACACAGTCATCATACCGCTCAGGAAGGAGACGCCATCATGTGACCACACGGTCATCATACCGCTCAGGAAGGAGACGCCATCATGTGACCACACGGTCATCATACCGCTCAGGAAGGAGACGCCATCATGTGACCACACAGCCATCATACCGCTCAGGAAGGAGACGCCATCATGTGACCACACAGCCATCATACCGCTCAGGAAGGAGACGCCATCATGTGACCACACAGCCATCATACCGCTCAGGAAGGAGACGCCATCATGTGACCACACAGCCATCATACCGCTCAGGAAGGAGACGCCATCATGTGACCACACAGCCATCACACCGCTCAGGAAGGAGACGCCATCATGTGACCACACAGTCATCAGACCGCTCAGGAAGGAGACGCCATCATGTGACCACACAGTCATCATACCGCTCAGGAAGGAGACGCCATCATGTGACCACACAGTCATCATACCGCTCAGGAAGGAGACGCCATCATGTGACCACACAGTCATCATACCGCTCAGGAAGGAGACGCCATCATGTGACCACACAGTCATCATACCGCTCAGGAAGGAGACGCCATCATGTGACCACACAGTCATCATACCGCTCAGGAAGGAGACGCCATCATGTGACCACACAGTCATCACACCGCTCAGGAAGGAGACGCATTCTGTCTCCTAGAGATGAACGTAGTTTGTGTGAAAAGTGCAAATCAATCCCAGAACAACAGCAAAGGACCTTGTGAAGATGCTGGAGGAAACAGGTGGACGAGTATCTAGATCCACAGCAAAACGAGTCCTATATGGACATCACCTGAAAGGCTGCTCAGCAAGGAAGAAGCCGCTGCTCCAAAACCACCATAAACAAGCCAGACTACAGTTTGCAAGTGCACATGGGGACAAAGATCTTACTTTTGGGGAAATGTCCTCTGGTCAGATTGAACTGTTTGGCCATAATGACCATCGTTATGTTTGGAGGAAAAAGGGTGAAGAACAGCATCCCAACCGTGAAGCATGGGGGTGCAGCATCATGTTGTGGGGGTGTTTGCTGCAGGAGGGACTGGTGCACTTCACTAAATAGATGCATCATGAGGAAGGAACATCTCAAGACATCAGACAGGAAGTAAAAGCTCGGTCACAAATGGGTCTTCCAAATGGACAATGACCTCCAAAGTTGTGCAAAATGGCTCAAGGACACAAAGTCAAGGTATTGGAGTGGCAATTCTAGAAGCTAATTGGCTAATTATCTAAAGGCTTGACATCATTGTATGGAATTTTCCAAGCTGCTTAAAGGCACAGTTAACTTAGTGTATGTAAACTTCTGACCCACTGGAATTGTGTTATAGTCAATTGAAAGTGACACAATCGGTCTGTAAACCACTGCTGGAAAAATGACTCATGTCATACACAAAGTAGACGTCCTAAACGACTCGCCAAAACTATCGTTTGCTAATATTAATCTGTGGAGTGGTTGAAAAATGAGCTTTAATGACTTAAATGACCAAGTGCATGCTAACTTCTGACTTCAACTGCAATTATGAGATATTAACTCCTAATTAAGTTTATCACGCAGATAATTGCAAAATATGAAGTTGTTGGAAAATGCAAGCTTTTATAGACTTTATATCTTGCAATTCTGAGTTTATATGCCACAATTTTGATAAAAGCCAGAACTGAAGACAGGAATGACTTCCTGTTTATTGCATGGCGGGATCCGTATTCCATAGGAATCAACTGAGGGTAAATAATAAACGCAATATACAGTCAGGGAACCCAGAGAACCCAGCTACGGCTCTGGCTAGACCTAACGAGAGATCTGGAGTATCAGCGTTCCCAACGGGGGACTTTAAGAAGGTATCAGCACCCACGCACACACTTTTATCTTCTCATCCATAAACACTTTACGGTGGAAAAGTCATGCAGAATATTTTTCCCACCCATGGCCGAATCGGCTCATACTCACCTAAACTATTCTGAACTACGTTTAAATGTAGGGTGCGAATTATGAGGGTTGTTTTGTACTCACCATCACGCTGTTCCAAACCCGAACGCTGCTAGGCCACACCCACTTATGTGTTTTTTTATCCACACGAACCACGTTTACCTCCACCGAAAATGCAACGTTTAGAAAATAGTTTTCTTTTCCACGCAAGAACTATTCACACTGACAACGGCTGTAAAATAAAATAAAGTAGTTCATATAAACCGTGTGCTATATTCCGAGTCTTCTGAAGCCTATTTGTACGCTTTTGTGCGAGCTATTTGTTCGCTATTATTCATCGCTAATCTTCACCGCTGCCAAAAGCAGTCATCTAGCATCCTTTAAAAAATGATAAATATCTATATATCATTTATAATAATATCCTGGAGTTTCGCTTACTGCCCCCTGCTGAAAACAAGCATAACTTCAAGCTTGAACTGATATGATGGTAGGAATATATGTAATTATGGTACGGGCAGGGCTGGACTTGTAATCTGGCATACCGGGCATCTTCCCGGTGGGCCGACACACTTTGGGACCGATCAGGGGCGGACTGGCCATCGGGAGAACCGAGCGGGACGGTGGGTCGCCCGCAAAACGTGCCGGATGGTCTCAGCTAAAATGAGCCGCCGCATTATGCAGAACAGACCACAAAACGGTGCCGCGATATGCAGAAAAGGATAGTGAACACCCCCCACCCCCGCTCAAGTTTTGGGCCAGTTGCCATGGAATATCCTGGGCCGATTTCTCTTCCCAGTCCAGCCCTGGGTACGGGACATGAATATTAGCGCTCATTTTAAGAACGTATATCATTAATCCCATTGAACTGACCGTATTGCCTTAAATCGACCACCCTAGTTACTACACGCCAAATGACACGCAATGACATCACAGAAAACGCCCCTTTCAAGTTAGTGAGTGTTTGGGAAGTATCTCCAGCGTTCCCACTGACAATTAAAAACCACAAACCTCTTGAAGATCCTCTAATGAGCATCTAATCCAACCCAAACCCCCTCAGAATGCAGCAGGATGCTGCTCGGTGACTCAGACGCCTCGCGTTATTAAAGCGTTTCTACGTTATGGCCGTTTGCGTGCACAGAGAGCATTATGGGTCCATAAAGAAGATACAATGGCCACAATAGTGCTGGCTAATGCTTTATGCTGTTATATAAATGAGTTGCATATATTGTCTTGTTTAAAAAAATCAGATAAAATAATAGTTTTGAATCCTCGTGACGTTTCAGCAATAACTAATGCGCACAATTCGGTTACAAAAGTCGTTTTTAATGGAAAACGTTACATTTGTTTTGCATGTATAAAACAAACAGCAGTAATTATTATAATACAAATCAACTGAGCTACATTTGATGCCAATTAAACATAGGTTGATAATAGACAGATGTGAAGATAAAAGCATTGAAAAACGAAAAATACTAAATTAATAAACAACAACGTGATAAACGTTGGATAATCGCAGTCCACAGATGTGATGCCGTAATCTTCAATATGCATTAAAAACATTTAATTTATTATATATATATCCCGTGTAAAGGTCCTGACACTGGTGCTTCATTCTGTTTGTACATTGAAGTCTTTTGAAACGATGAAACACAGTAAAAACACTTTCCGTCAGGAATGGAAACGGTATTTAAACATTGAGGGCGCTGATGTTTTCCTCAAATGAATTCTCCTCGGAACGGAAGCCCGTGGCGGTTCTGCTGGATCCAGCGGTGACGCAGACGAGAGAGCGTTGAGTCTCTCAGGTCCTCAAACTCGGAGAAGCCGAGATGATTCAACAGGTTATAAACTCCAGCTGGAGCCGCCACCTAAACACAACACACACACACACACACACACACACATTTATATATATATACACACACTTTAAATTATCTACAAAACTTTGATTCATTTCACAATATTTGCGTCTCTCATCGAAATAACAATGCCGTTCTCATCCACCAAAAACGGTCCCGTTTCCGTATACTTCGGAAAACGGCAACGTTAGGCCGAGACTTGGGACATCAACCTTTCAAGATCGAACTTGCAATTATATTCCTGAGATGGGCTTCAGAATTTGAGTAAAAGGTAGCAGAATTAAAATAAAATAAATGCTTTAGGGCAGTCTGGGTTGCTCGGCGGGTATTGACGCTGACTAGCACTGCGAGTTTGAATCCAGGAAGTGCTGAGTGACTCCAGTCAGGTCTCCTTAGCAACCAAATTGGCCTGGTTGCTAGGGAGGGTAGAGTCACATGGGGCAACCAAATTGGCCCGGTTGCTAGGGAGGGTAGAGTCACATGGGGCAACCAAATTGGCCCGGTTGCTAGGGAGGGTAGAGTCACATGGGGTAACCAAATTGGCCCGGTTGCTAGGGAGGGTAGAGTCACATGGGGTAACCAAATTGGCCTGGTTGCTAGGGAGGGTAGAGTCACATGGGGCAACCAAATTGGCCTGGTTGCTAGGGAGGGTAGAGTCACATGGGGTAACCAAATTGGCCCGGTTGCTAGGGAGGGTAGAGTCACATGGGGTAACCAAATTGGCCCGGTTGCTAGGGAGGGTAGAGTCACATGGGGTAACCAAATTGGCCCGGTTGCTAGGGAGGGTAGAGTCACATGGGGTAACCAAATTGGCCTGGTTGCTAGGGAGGGTAGAGTCACATGGGGCAACCAAATTGGCCCGGTTGCTAGGGAGGGTAGAGTCACATGGGGTAACCAAATTGGCCCGGTTGCTAGGGAGGGTAGAGTCACATGGGGTAACCAAATTGGCCCGGTTGCTAGGGAGGGTAGAGTCACATGGGGCAACCAAATTGGCCTGGTTGCTAGGGAGGGTAGAGTCACATGGGGTAACCAAATTGGCCCGGTTGCTAGGGAGGGTAGAGTCACATGGGGTAACCAAATTGGCCCGGTTGCTAGGGAGGGTAGAGTCACATGGGGCAACCAAATTGGCCCGGTTGCTAGGGAGGGTAGAGTCACATGGGGTAACCAAATTGACCCGGTTGCTAGGGAGGGTAGAGTCACATGGGGTAACCAAATTGACCCGGTTGCTAGGGAGGGTAGAGTCACATGGGGTAACCAAATTGTTCCGGTTGCTAGGGAGGGTAGAGTCACATGGGGTAACCAAATTGACCCGGTTGCTAGGGAGGGTAGAGTCACATGGGGTAACCAAATTGACCCGGTTGCTAGGGAGGGTAGAGTCACATGGGGTAACCAAATTGTTCCGGTTGCTAGGGAGGGTAGAGTCACATGGGGTAACCAAATTGACCCGGTTGCTAGGGAGGGTAGAGTCACATGGGGTAACCAAATTGTGCCGGTTGCTAGGGAGGGTAGAGTCACATGGGGTAACCTCCTCGTGGTCACTATAATGTGGTTCTTGCTCTCGGTGGGGCGTGTGGTGAGTTGTGTGTGGATGCCGCGGAGAATAGCGTGAAGCCTCCACACGCGCTACGTCTCCACGGTAACGCGCTCAACAAGTCACGTGATAAGATGCGCAGATTGACGGTCTCAGACGTAACTGAGATTGACATTTGACATGCAAAACATTTTTATGAATTATCCAAACATGTTCTCATATGGGCAAACCCCAGAAACATAAGCTCATATAATATGGAATTAAATGTCACCTATAGGGCGTGTCATTTATACATTTCATTAGATTTAAAAACAATTATGTTCATTTTATGGACAACAATGGAAAAACATGTATTTATGTAGGACACTCTAATTGACCAAACTATTAAAAGTAATAATAATAAAAATAATAAAAATCAGATGATTTAATCATTGAGGGGGGAAAAATGCAGGAATAAATTTGCATTTTTAGTTCAAATTAATGTCAAAATTATGAAACTTGAGCCAGACGTCACAGAATTCCTCTGTTGAGTTTCCCCTGAATTGCAATGCAGTAAATACTAAATATTTTGGCTATTTTTTAAGATTTACTCGTTTTAATTTAATACCAAAATTCCATCAAATTGTGCAATGTTTAACAAAATGTAATTATCGATATTTTATATTATTATTTTATTCAAGATTATTCAGTTCAAATTGATTGAATTTTGTAATGAAACTGAAATGCATAAATCCTAAAAAAAAAGGGATTCAACTAAAATTCTTAAAATCAGAATTGAGCTGAAATCTTGGAGCATGAGAGCGCGTTCGGGACAGTTCGCTGGTGACATCTGGTCATGACGGGGTAAAACAGCCGGCGGCACAGCCGGACGGGTTTACTTTGGTTTCGCTGCTCCGGTGGGTCAACAGACCCTGAGCTTGTTAAAAAGTCAAGGCCACACAGTTTAAGGACTCCATCCCAGAGTACACGTCCCGGACAGAGGACCTGTCTTCCTTTGTGGCATCATGTTGATTACAGAACAGCACTAGAATGAACAATAAGTGAGTGATGTTTATGCACACTCAGCACTGCTCCGACTGGAGAAAGTCAGGCGTGAATGAGATCTGAATCACACGCTCTTCAGCACGACTATAAACATAACAAACACTGAACACAATGAGGAAAGACAGCGGACAAACACAGCGGCAGAAAGAGAACACAGATGTTGTGTGAGCAGAAAACCATTCATCATTCTCTGCTCCGCTTTAGGGAGAGAAATCCTGAGAAACAGACGATATTAGCGGCTGTAAATCTACTTACAAACAGATTGTCTGCAGAGAGAGAGAGAGAGACAGAGAGAGAGAGAGAGAGAGAGAGACAGAGAGAGAGAGACATATATCCAGACAGACATATAGATAGACAGACAGATAGATAGACAGACAGACATATATCCAGACAGATAGACAGACATATCCAGACAGACAGATAGATAGACAGACAGACAGACAGATAGACAGACAGACATATATCCAGACAGACAGATAGACAGACATATATCCAGACAGATAGACAGACAGACATATATCCAGACAGACAGACAGACAGACATATATCCAGACAGATAGACAGACATATCCAGACAGACGGATAGATAGACAGACATATATCCAGACAGACAGACAGACAGACAGACATATATCCAGACAGATAGACAGACATATCCAGACAGACAGATAGATAGACAGACATATATCCAGACAGACAGACAGACATATATCCAGACAGATAGACAGACATATCCAGACAGACAGATAGACAGACAGACATATATCCAGACAGACAGACAGACAGACAGACATATATCCAGACAGATAGACAGACATATCCAGACAGACAGATAGACAGACAGACATATCCAGACAGACAGATAGACAGACAGACATATATCCAGACAGACAGATAGACAGACAGACATATCCAGACAGACAGATAGACAGACAGACATATATCCAGACAGACAGACAGACATATATCCAGACATATCCAGACAGACAGACAGACATATCCAGACAGACAGATAGACAGACAGACATATATCCAGACAGACAGACAGACATATATCCAGACAGATAGACAGACATATCCAGACAGACAGACAGATAGACAGACAGACATATATCCAGACAGATAGACAGACAGACATATATCCAGACAGACAGATAGACAGACAGACATAAATCCAGACAGACAGATAGATAGACAAACATATATCCTGACAGACAGACAGACATATATCCAGACAGACAGACATATATCCAGACAGACATATATCCAGACAGATAGATAGACAGACAGACATGTATCCAGACAGACAGACATATATCCAGACAGACATATATTCTGACAGACAGACAGACAGACAGATAGAGAGATAGACAGACAGACAGACAGACAGATAGAGAGATAGATAGACAGACATATATCCAGACAGATAGATAGACAGACAGACATGTATCCAGACAGACAGATAGATAGACAGACATACATCCAGACAGACAGACATATATCCAGACAGACATATATTCTGACAGGGAGACAGACAGACAGATAGATAGAGAGATAGATAGACAGACATATATCCAGACAGACATATATCCAGACAGACAGACAGATAGACAGACATATATCAAGACAGACAGATAGATAGACAGACAGACATGTATCCAGACAGACAGATAGATAGACAGACATATATCCAGACAGACATATATCCAGACAGACATATATCCAGACAGACAGACAGATAGACAGACATATATCAAGACAGACAGATAGATAGACAAACAGACATGTATATAGACAGACATATATCCAGACAGACAGACATATATCCAGACAGACATATATTCTGACAGACAGACAGACAGACAGATAGAGAGATAGATAGACAGACATATATCCAGACAGACAGACAGAGAGCACGCGCGAGAGTGACAGAGAGAGTGCGCAAGAGAGAGAATCTCTCTCTCTCTACATTAGCTAATACATTATAATATATTATTATTATTATTAATTATTAATGTATTAATTGTAGAATTAATACATTCTCTCAACATTATCGGGGTAACTCCCAGCCAATCACATGTGAGCCATCGCTTTATAAGTCTGCTCACAGTATCACATTGCTGTTTCAGTGTGCTAACACAGCAACCTCCTCCACCCCACCACCACCTGATGAGTCCCGTCCTGCACGGGGGTAGGCATCTCGCCCCCGCCTCCTATCTCCAGCGGGATATGACGGTTCTGAGTACAACATCTTCAGACCGCCAGACGGTGCTTACGCCAAAGACAGATGTTACATTTCTGTTTTATATTCATTAATTAAATGTCATCTTAAAATTTCACTCAAGTCTGCCTGATAGAAAATACGCTGATGAAATTAAGTTTTTAACGATTTTCAAATAAAATGAGCAACTCCTTTGTCTTGCTAAGGCTGATTATAACAAATTAAAGTTTTATTTAATACATAATTCATGTAAAATATTGTATTTTTCACCTTTACTATTAAATATTACTGTTTAGTAATTATTATGAATAATTTTAATATATATATATAATTTTTTTAGCACATTTTGTGGGTAATTTGGCAAAATTACAGCTTGATTGGAATTAACGTGCAATAAAAATATCTGATATTTCTCTTGATTTTTCTTTGTTTTGTCTCTTCACTGACACTTCTTTTTTTGTTTATATCATCACAGTTTTAAACATGTAATTTGTACTTTTATAATCTATATTCATAGTTTAATATTAAAAGTTTGGGGGGTCTGGGTATCTCGGCGAGTACTGACACTGACTTTCACACCTGGAGTCATGAGTTCGAATTCAGGACGTGATGAGTGACTCCAGTCAGGTCTCCCTAGCAACCAAATTGGACCGGTTGCTAGGGAGGGTAGAGTCACATGGGGTAACCTCCTCGTGGTAAGCAACCAAATTGGCCCGGTTGCTAGGGAGGGTAGAGTCACATGGGGTAACCTCCTCGTGGTAAGCAACCAAATTGGCCCGGTTGCTAGGGAGGGTAGAGTCACATGGGGTAACCTCCTCGTGGTAAGCAACCAAATTGGCCCGGTTGCTAGGGAGGGAAGAGTCACATGGGGTAACCTCCTCGCGGTAAGCAACCAAATTGGCCCGGTTGCTAGGGAGGGTAGAGTCACATCGAAATTGGCCCGGTTGCTAGGGAGGGTAGAGACACATGGGGTAACCTCCTCGTGGTAAGCAACTAAATTGGCCCGGTTGCTAGGGAGGGTAGAGTCACATGGGGTAACGTCCTCGTGGTAAGCAACCAAATTGGCCCGGTTGCTAGGGAGGGTAGAGTCACATGGGATAACCTCCTCGTGGTAAGCAACCAAATTGGCCCGGTTGCTAGGGAGGGTAGAGTCACATGGGGTAACCTCCTCGTGGCAAACAACCAAATTGGACCGGTTGCTAGGGAGGGTAGAGTCACATGGGGTAACCTCCTCGTGGCAAACAACCAAATTGGCCCGGTTGCTAGGGAGGGTAGAGTCACATGGGGTAACCTCCTCGTGGCAAACAACCAAATTGGACCGGTTGCTAGGGAGGGTAGAGTCACATGGGGTAACCTCCTCGTGGTAAGCAACCAAATTGTCCCAGTTGCTAGGGAGGGTAGAGTCACATGGGGTAACCTCCTCGTGGTAAGCAACCAAATTGGCCCGGTTGCTAGGGAGGGTAGAGTCACATGGGGTAACCTCCTCGTGGTAAGCAACCAAATTGGCCCGGTTGCTAGGGGAGGGTAGAGTCACATGGGGTAACCTCCTCGTGGTAAGCAACCAAATTGGCCCGGTTGCTAGGGAGGGAAGAGTCACATGGGGTAACCTCCTCGCGGTAAGCAACCAAATTGGCCCGGTTGCTAGGGAGGGTAGAGTCACATCGAAATTGGCCCGGTTGCTAGGGAGGGTAGAGACACATGGGGTAACCTCCTCGTGGTAAGCAACTAAATTGGCCCGGTTGCTAGGGAGGGTGGAGTCACATGGGGTAACCTCCTCGTGGTAAGCAACCAAATTGGCCCGGTTGCTAGGGAGGGTAGAGTCACATGGGGTAACCTCCTTGTGGTAAGCAACCAAATTGGCCCGGTTGCTAGGGAGGGTAGAGTCACATGGGGTAACCTCCTCGTGGTAAGCAACCAAATTGGCCCGGTTGCTAGGGAAGGTAGAGTCACATGGGGGTAACCTCCTCGTGGTAAGCAACCAAATTGGCGCGGTTGCTAGGGAGGGTAGAGTCACATGGGGTAACCTCCTCGTGGTAAGCAACCAAATTGGCCCGGTTGCTAGGGAGGGTAGAGTCACATGGGGTAACCTCCTCGTGGTAAGCAACCAAATTGGCCCGTTTGCTAGGGGAGGGTAGAGTCACATGGGGTAACCTCCTCGTGGTAAGCAACCAAATTGGCCCGGTTGCTAGGGAGGGTTGAGTCACATCGGGGTAACCTCCTCGCGGTAAGCAACCAAATTGGCCCGGTTGCTAGGGAGGGTATAGTCACATGGGGTAACCTCCTCGCGGTAAGCAACCAAATTGGCCCGGTTGCTAGGGAGGGTAGAGTCACATGGGGTAACCTCCTACAGCATTGAGCACCGATACGTTTAACGTTTAACCCCGATGCTGACGGATAAAATC